>CM038726.1:3531545-3589045 GCA_021613375.1 Megaleporinus macrocephalus
GTCAGTGAGTCAGGGTCTGTCCTGGTGTGGAGTCAGTGAGTCAGGGTCTGTCCTGGTGTGAGTCAGTGAGTCAGTGAGTCAGGGTCTGTCCTGGTGTGGAATCAGTGAGTCAGGGTCTGTCCTGGTGTGGAATCAGTGAGTCAGGGTCTGTCCTGGTGTGAGTCAGTGAGTCAGGGTCTGTCCTGGTGTGGAGTCAGTGAGTCAGGGTCTGTCCTGGTGTGGAGTCAGTGAGTCAGGGTCTGTCCTGGTGTGGAGTCAGTGTGTCAGGGTCTGTCCTGGTGTGAAGTCAGTGTGTCCGGGTCTGTCCTGGTGTGGAGTCAGTGAGTCAGGGTCTGTCCTGGTGTGGAGTCAGTGAGTCCGGGTCTGTCCTGGTGTGAGTCAGTGTGTCAGGGTCTGTCCTGGTGTGAGTCAGTGAGTCAGTGTGTCAGTATGTTAGGGTGACAATAACAGCCAATAAACAATATAAAACAAAATAATAATAATATATTAATAAACTAATAATTGAACTAATACTGAGTGTAACACTATATGAGTGAATATACTTGTCTCAGAGTCCTGAGCGTGGACTGCACTGTTTAAAGGAGAAAGAGTCAGTCACAGTGGTGGTGAATGGAACCGAACGTCTGCCTCTAAAATCATATGATTTACCAATGCAGTGAAATACACTGGCTTATTAAATCACTCGAAACAAGTACAGACGTCTAGAAATAGTTTAAATATTATTATATTACGACTATAAAAGTCTTAAAATGAGAAACCAAGATACCAGCTACTACATAAGCTGCTTATAAACAGGGTGCCTGACGTCCAAGACGTTGTTTAAGATAGTTCCGAGAAGCTTTTGGCCCTAAACTCCATTCATGGTGGAGGGATACATGCTTTTTAGGGCGCCGTGAGGCCAAATAGTCCCCAAAGAAAACGTTCATTATTCCAGATTTTACCATCATCAATATTCCCCACGGGACACCGTCGGCCCACTGGTGGGTTTCATAGCCAATAAAATGTGTACGTTTGTGTTGTAGGCCTGGAGACCCCTGGTTACCTTCACCGGCACTATGAAGAGGCCCGAGTCTCAGTCAATCAACCGTTTCACACCAAACCACTACGAATGCCCCTGCATGCGCCTCCACCCCCGCCCCCGGATTATTCTGAGAATTTCCAAAAATCGGCGGAATCCCCCTTTAAAGCCTTTAGACGTCTGGTTACCTTCACCCCCACTGTAACCTGTTTAAGTCAGATCCTCTCTAAAAAAAAAAAAACTGACTCTGATCGGCTTCGTTTACGTCTTAGAGGAGCATTTGGTCAGCGTACCCACAATTCCTTGGGGGTCACACAGCAGGAACGGACAAGGCGCATGACCAGTACGAGCAAAAACAAGACAGGTGATTGACAGAGATGATGGAGAGGGGGGAGGGGTGACCAAGGGGGTCGTTTTCATCGTCAGACTCCCCCCCAGACGACAGTCCAGTTCCCTGGGACACGTTTGGGGGGGGCAGTGTTTACATACTGCACCATGTGAACTAGCCAGGCTAGCACTGCGACTGACTGCTCAGCCTGGTCTTCATTCACTGGTAGGATTAAACCACAAACAAGCATCTCTGTTTAGGTGGTCCGGGCTGTAGCCCCCCCCCACCCCTCACCCACCCACCCAACACTGAAGCACGCACGAGCCCCTT
Source organism: Megaleporinus macrocephalus (assembly GCA_021613375.1). Taxonomy (NCBI): domain Eukaryota; kingdom Metazoa; phylum Chordata; class Actinopteri; order Characiformes; family Anostomidae; genus Megaleporinus; species Megaleporinus macrocephalus. The sequence continues at coordinate 3,533,222 of CM038726.1, forward strand.
ATTGAATACAATCCACTCAAACAGCCCCACGTAGCCAGCTAGCCGCGTTTGGGCCTTTGCGTTCACTACAAGCGCACGCGCTCGCGATCTTCTTTATTGTGCACAGATGTAACAGGTTTGGATCCGGGACCACCATCCCCCCCCCCCCCCACTCTGATCAAGGCCCCACCACGCATCCTCATACATGCCCCCCCCCCTCCCCCTCCCTCCCCATAGCGCCGGATGCAGCAGCAGCAGCAGCAGCACAGGTCGAGCAGTGCGGGCTAGCGCGAGCTAAGCAGACTGACCCGTACAATAACAGCCATGTTCAGACGCACGAGACGGCTGCCCCGAGCTCGAGCTCCTCTCCGCCGTTCCACCAGCGAGGGAACTTCAGCCTATGCGCATGCAGGCTCGGTGTAATGGGGTGGGGGGGGGGGGGTTGGGGGGGGTTGTTGCTGTTGCTGATGGTGGGGGGTGGGGGTTACGTGTGCGTATGCGAGCCTGATGTGGGGTCCGTCAATATGCGCGAGAGCTGCTCTACCCGCAGCATCCGCGCACCTGTGCGGCACGGAGCCATCATGACAGCCGACAGCCCCCCGCTCCCCGTCTCTCGACCCCTCAATGCAGCTCTTTGACGCGCGCGTCACACTGGCCCAGAGAACCGCATCGCGCGCGCGTATATATACACATACATATACACACACATATATACGCACACATAGACGCGCGCACGCTCGCGCACTCACCTCGCGCCGCTTGTTTTCCTTTGATCGTTTTCTCAGCGGACTGTCGCGGCTTTTCTTCCTCCTCGGTGCTGCGTTCTTAGTCTTAGCATGTTGCCCACCTCTCTCTCTCTCTCTCTCTCTCTCTCTCTCTCTCTCTCTCTCTCTCTCTCTCGCGCTCTCTCTCTCGCTCTCTCTCTCGCTCTCTCTCTCTCGTTCTCTCTCTCTCGTTCTCTCGCGCTCTCTCTCTCGTTCTCTCGCGCTCTCTCTCTCGTTCTCTCGCGCTCTCTCTCTCGCGCTCTCTCGCGCGAGCCCGGACTGCCTCCTCGGCGGCAGGGTGGACGCGCTCCTCGCGCCTCCGGAGCAACCACCCCACCTCCCCCTCTCTTCACCGTACCCCCCTCACCCCCCTCGCCCCCCCCCCCCCCCCCACCCCCCACCCCCCCCGCCCCCAACCTCCCCGCCCGCTCCAAGTCTTCACCACCGCTCCATCCCACGCGCTGCTTTTGCCACGCAACAACACAACAAAGGTCCCCGCGCGCGCGCGCGTGACTCCTTCGCGCGACATTCACAGCTATAGCTACGAGTCTATCTATGCGCGAGAGCGCTGAGTGGGGCGCGACGGGGAGGTTTGGGAAAGGGGAGGGGAGGGGGAGGGGGGGTTGGGTCGGGATAGGGTGGTGGTGGTGGTGGTTTTGGGGGAGGGGGGGGGGGGGGTCTGTTTTTCTCCCAGCTGCACCCCGTCCCTGACAACCAACGGCGGGCGCGCTCGTGAGCTACACACAAGCGCTACCCCCTCCCCCTCCTCCTCCTCCCCCCCCCCCTCTCCTTCTGAGACTCGCCATAAAGAGCGCGCGCACACGGACCGCCGCGGCCGCGCGCTCGGCCGGCGGGGACGCGCCCCGCTGCTGAGCAGGTGCAGCGCAGCGCGCATGCGCGCACGCCGTCAACGCAACACGGCCCGAGAGTTTACGGTAAAGTGTCCCACGTACCTGACGTTCACTGTCATCGCCGTTCCGTCCTGTCCAGCGATCCCAGCAGCACTAGCGCCGCGTTTCAGTAGTGACTGTTTGTGTTGTGTTCTTGTTTACGTCTCGCGCAGCCTAAACGCTCGTGCTCGAGTCAGAATTCCCACAGAGAAGCTCCAAAGTCGTGTGGAAGGCCTCCCAGTCAAGTGGAGCTCGCCGATCACTGGCCATGGCTTCGGAATTGGTGGCACGGTCAGGTGTCCATATACTTTTGCTCCTACAATGTATACGAGCAGTGTATATATATATATATGAGAGAAAGAGTCTCTGGAGCTGAACACAGACCAAAAGGCACCGTTCAGCACCAAACAACTCCAGTCCCACTGCGGGTCACTGCTCCGTATTGAAATAAAGTTTTAAGAAATGAAGACTGAAGCAGTAAAGACTGAAGCAGTAAAGACTGAAAGTAATAAAGACTGAATCAGTACAGTCTTAATCAATAAAGACTGAAGCAATAACGACTAAATCAATAAAGACTGAAGCTGTAAAGACTGAAGCAATAACGACTAAATCAATAAAGACTGAATCAGTAAAGACTGAAGCAATAAAGACTGAATCAGTACAGTCTTAATCAATAAAGACTGAAGCAATAACTGGTCACCCTGTGGTCATGAGGGTCCGGGATGCAGATACAACTCCAGTCCCACTGCGGGTCACTGCTCCGTATTGAAATAAAGTTTTAAGAAATAAAGACTGAAGCAGTAAAGACTAAAGCAGTACCGATGGAAGTAGTAAAGACTGAATCAATATAGTCTAAATCAATAAAGACTGAAGCAATAAAGACTGAATCAGTACAGTCTTAATCAATAAAGACCGAAGCAATAAAGACTGAATTAGTAAAGACTGAAGCAATAAAGACTGAATCAGTACAGTCTTAATCAATAAAGACTGAAGCAATAACGACTAAATCAATAAAGATTGAAGCTGTAAAGACTGAAAGCAATAAAGACTGAAGCAGTAAAGACTAAAGCAGCAAAGACTGAAGCAGTACCGATGGAAGTAGTAAAGACTGAATCAATATAGTCTAAATCAATAAAGACTGAAGCAATAAAGACTGAATCAGTAAAGACTGAAGCAATAAAGACTGAATCAATAAAGACTGAAGCAACAACGACTAAATCAGTACAGTCTTAATCAATAAAGACTGAAGCAATAACGACTAAATCAATAAAGACTGAAGCAATAAATACTGAAGCTGTAAAGACTGAAAGCAATAAAGACTGAAGCAGTAAAGACTAAAGCAGCAAAGACTGACGCAGTACCGATGGAAGTAGTAAAGATTGAATCAATATAGTCTAAATCAATAAAGACTGAAGCAATAAAGTCTTATGCAATAAAGACTGAAGCAATAAAGCCTGAATCAGTAAAGTCTTAAGCATTAAAGACTGAGGCACTAGAGACTGAACAGTGTTGATATACATGGGATATATGGTTCTATAACTTTATTGTATTAAAACTAATGACTAAACATTCCATCATTTTGTCTCCATAGTAACGTGAACTGTACTGAATAGTACATGACTAGCTGACCAGGTCTTGAACTGTTTATATTTTTTATTACCAAACAAACACGTTTACTTAACTGGAGAACATCTGGAATAGTATTCATTTTAAACTCCGGGACACATTAACTGGTCACCCTGTGGTCATGAGGGTCCGGGATGCAGATACAACTCCAGTCCCACTGCGGGTCACTGAAACAATGTTTTAAGAAATGAAGATTGAAGCAGTAAAGACTGAAGCAGTAAAGACTGAAGCAATAAAGACTGAAGCAGTAAAGACTGAAAGTAATAAAGACTGAAGCAGTAAAGACTAAAGCAGCAAAGACTGAAGCAGTACCGATGGAAGTAGTAAAGACTGAATCAATATAGTCTAAATCAATAAAGACTGAATCAGTAAAGACTGAAGCAATAAAGACTGAATCAGTACAGTCTTAATCAATAAAGACTGAAGCAATAATGACTAAATCAATAAAGATTGAAGCTGTAAAGACTGAAAGCAATAAAGACTGAAGCAGTAAAGACTAAAGCAGCAAAGACTAAAGCAGTACCGATGGAATTAGTAAAGACTGAATCAATATAGTCTAAATCAATAAAGACTGAAGCAATAAAGACTGAAGCAATAAAGACTGAATCAATACAGTCTTAATCAATAAAGACTGAAGCAATAACGACTAAATCAGTACAGTCTTAATCAATAAAGACTGAAGCAATAACGACTAAATCAATAAAGACTGAAGCAATAAATACTGAAGCTGTAAAGACTGAAAGCAATGGATGGAAGTAGTAAAGACTGAATCAGTAAAGACTGAAGCAATAAAGACTGAATCAGTACAGTCTTAATCAATAAAGACTGAAGCAATAACTGGTCACCCTGTGGTCATGAGGGTCCGAGATGCAGATACAACTCCAGTCCCACTGCAGGTCACTGCTCCGTATTGAAATAAAGTTTTAAGAAATGAAGATTGAAGCATTAAAGACTGAAGCAGTAAAGACTGAAGCTGTAAAGATTGTAGCAATAAAGACTGAAGCAGTAAAGACTGCAGCTGTAAAGATTGTAGCAATAAAGACTGAAGCAGTAAAGACAGAAGCTGTAAAGATTGTAGCAATAAAGACTGAAGCAGTAAAGACTGAAAGCAATAAAGACTGAAGCAGTAAAGACTGAAGCAGCAAAGTCTTAAGCAATAAAGACTGAAGCAGTACTGACGCATTAAAGTCTTAAGCAATAAAGACTGAAGCAATAAAGACTGAAGCAGTAAGTACTGTAGCAATAAAGACTGAAGCAGTAAAGACCGAAACATTAAAGACTACAGTAGTAAAGACTGAAGCAGTAAAGTCTTAAGCAATAAAGACTGAGTCAGTAAAGACTGAAGCAATAAAGACTGAAGAGGTAATGACTGAAGCAGGAAAGACTGAAGCAGTGAAGACTAAAGCAATAGAGACTAAAGCAATAAAGACGGAAACAATAAAGATTGAAACAGTAAAGACTGAAGCAGTAAGAGAGAAGCAGCAAAGACTGAAACATTAAAGACTAAAGTAATACTGAAGCAGTAAAGATGGAAGCAGTAGAGAGTGAAGTAGTAAAGACTGTAGCAGTAAAGACTGAAGTAATACTGAAGCAGTAAAGACGGAAGCAGTAGAGAGTGAAGTAGTAAAGACTGTAGCAGTAAAGACTGAAGTAATACTGAAGCAGTAAAGTCTTAAGCAGTAAAGACTGAAGCAGTAAAGACTGAAGCAGTAAAGACTGTACCAGTAAAGTCTTAAGCAGTAAAGACTGAAGCAGTAAAGACTGTACCAGTAAAGTCTTAAGCAGTAAAGACTGAAGCAGTAAAGACTAAAGCAGTAAAGACTGTACCAGTAAAGTCTTAAGCAGTAAAGACTGAAGCAGTAAAGACTGAAGTAATACTGAAGCAGTAAAGACGGAAGCAGTAGAGAGTGAAGTAGTAAATACTGTAGCAGTAAAGACTGAAGTAATACTGAAGCAGTAAAGTCTTAAGCAGTAAAGACTGAAGCAGTAAAGACTGAAGCAGTAAAGACTGTACCAGTAAAGTCTTAAGCAGTAAAGACTGAAGCAGTAAAGACTGAAGCAGTAAAGACTGAAGCATGTTGAAATGATTTGTATTTACATGAATTTTACGTGTAGCAAACTATAAGTACTATACTACTATACTATAAACATGTAGTAGTATGTATGTAATGAATGACAAGAAACTAGATTTTATCATTTAGATTTTGGTAATTTATTACAGAAAATACGTCATTAATTTGACATACTATGTAGCATAAAATGATAGTATGTATTTAATAAAATCCAAAAAGTTTTATTTAATATATCCATTTATTAAAGTTTTTTTTAAGCAACAAAAATAAAGATATTTTTATTTTTAACATTAATTTAAAAAAGACATTATTTTGAATAACTATGCGTCATAAAATGGTAATATGTGTGTAATGAAAAAGAAAAAGCTAAGTCATTTATTAATTTATTATTAATTTATTTAGACTTTGTTACAGAAAAAAATAATATAATTATTATTATTATTGTTATTATTATTTTGAGATACTACCGTTAATAAAGTGATAGGATGTATGTAGTAAATTATTTTTTAAAATATTTAATTCATTTATTTATTAATTTATAATCATTTGTAGAGGTGTTATGATTTATTACAGGAAATACAAATGATAATAATAATAATAACATATCATTTTATAGTATCTCAAATCATTATTATTATCATTATTATTATTATTATTATGAGATAGTACTGTGTTATAAAATGATAGAATGTTATTATTATTATTATTATTATTATTATTATGAGATAGTACGTGTTATAAAAAAATAGTATGTTATTATTATTATTATTATTATTATTATTAGATAGTACGTGTTATAAAATGATAGAATGTTATTATTATTATGAGATAGTATGTGTTATAAAAAGATAGTATGTTATTATTATTATTATTATTATTATTATTATTATTATGAGATAGTACGTGTTATTAACTGATAGTATGTGTGTAATACATTGTCTTAATAAATATATAATGTATTAATTAATGTACATTTTCGGAGCAGCTTTCAGAAAATTCCACTCTTTAGTTTTCGCTTTATTTCCAGAATCATTGTTTCTCGTTCACCGCTCTTTATTGGTCCAGAGCTGTAAACGCCCCGCCTCCTTTGTGACTGACGCGAGCTCCGTCCAATCAGACCGCAGCTACGCGGCGTCTACGTCACATCCAGGTTGTGTGTTTTTGTTCCCGGACTCGGAGGATTAGGGCTCCGCCGGCTGCTGTCGTGCCAGGAGAACATGGAGAGTTAGCTAGAACCCTGTGGGTCACAGAGAACCGTCCCTCCGGAGAGCCCGCCGTGAGAGTCGCCGCCAGCCGGAGAGCCGCTCCCCGCCTATGGAGACGAGCTGCCTCGAGAACGGGATGCCGTGTCAGAAGGAGCAGGTGAAAGGAGGCAGCGGCGGAGGAGGAGGAGGAGGAGGAGAAGGAGGAGGAGGTGGCAGGCAGCCGGAGGAGCACGCGGCCAAGCAGGTCCGCTTCTCCTCCAGCGGCGCCGCGGAGCACGAGAACGAGAACGAGGAGACCACCGAGGTCCAGCGGCAGATAGGACCCCAGCTCAAACTGCTGCCTTTGAACGACCAAATACGGGAGCTGCAGACCATCATCAGGGACAAGTGAGTGGTCTTAGAACTGTCCGTTCCACCTTAAATGGTGCAGCAGTTACATTCAAGCGCCAAGAAGAAGCAATTCTGGCCTTAAGTGTTCAGGAAAGTCAGTATTTCAGTGGACTTCCCCTTCAGTAGTCTAATGTTTGGCTGTCCTATCATCTCTCTCTCTCTCAGGTCTACCAGTAGAGGGGATTTTGTGTTTTGCGCTGACAGACTGGTAAGAACCGCCGACTGACTTCATCTTACTGGAGTTCAGCTGCTTTAAAGGAGCGGTGTGTAAAATTTAGAGGAGCGGTCTGTTATCAGAAATGCATCACAATACATAAAATAAGTTTTGATTAGTGTGTAGTCGCCTGTAATCACACATCACAGTGTTTTCCTGAGCTTGGAGTGAGCCTTCATGTTCCACCGTACTAACCACTACACCACCATACTAACCACTACACCACCATAGTAACCACTACACCACCGTACTGACCACTACACCACCATACTAACCACTACACCACCGTACTAACCATTACACCACCATACTAACCACTACACCACCATAGTAACCACTACACCACCGTACTGACCACTACACCACCATACTAACCACTACACCACCATACTAACCACTACACCACCATAGTAACCACTACACCACCATAGTAACCACTACACCACCGTACTGACCACTACACCACCGTACTGACCACTACACCACCATACTAACCACTACACCACCGTACTAACCACTACACCACTATACTAACCACTACACCACCGTACTAATCACTACACCATCATACTAACCACTACACCATCATACTAACCACTACACCACCACACTGACCACTACACCACCATACTAACCACTACACCACCGTACTGACCACTACACCACCATACTGACCACTACACCACCGTATTGACCACTACACCACCATACTAACCACTACATCACCGTACTGACCACTACACCACCGTACTAACCACTACACCACCATACTGACCACTACATCACCATACTAACCACTACACCACTATACTAACCCCTACACCACTATACTAACCACTACACCACCATACTAACCACTACACCACCATACTAACCACTACACCACCATACTAACCACTACACCACCATACTAACCACTACACCACTATACTAACCACTACACCACTATACTAACCACTACACCACCATACTAACCACTACACCACTATACTAACCACTACACCACCATACTGACCACTACACCACCGTACTAACCACTACACCACCATACTAACCACTACACCACCATACTAACCACTACACCACCATACTAACCACTACACCACCATACTAACCACTACACCACCATACTAACCACTACACCACTATACTAACCACTACACCACCATACTAACCACTACACCACCATACTAACCACTACACCACTATACTAACCACTACACCACTATACTAACCACTACACCACCATACTGACCACTACACCACCGTACTAACCACTACACCACCGTACATTGATCAACATGACCCTCAACTCACGCAGGTGATTGGCTGTTTGTGTTTATTCAGATAAGACTAGTGGTTGAAGAGGGACTCAATCAACTTCCCTACAGCGAGTGCACCGTGACCACGCCGACAGGTAAGTGTGAACCACCGAATCATATCCCACCGTTCAGTCTCCGCTCTAATTCATCCTAAAGGTGTTCTATCAGGTGGAGGTCAGGACTCTGTGCAGGCCAGTCAAGTTCCTCCACACCAAACTCCTCCTCCATGTCTTTATGGAGCTGCTCTGTGCACTGGTGGGCAGTCATGTTGGAACAGGAAGGGGCCGTCCCCCAAACTGTCCTTTCACTGGAGCTGAGGGTCCGAGCCAACCTCCTGAAAAAAACAACCCCATTATCCCCCCTCCACCAAACTTTACACTTGCAGTAAGTAGCGTTCTCCTGGTAACCACCAGACTGAGCTCCTGAGAGAGACCCACTCTTTACTACTGTGTGTAGAAGCAGTCTGCAGGACTAGCTGCTGGGTTTATACACCTGTGGTCAGTGATGTGGAAGGGGGAGTGAATACTTTTGGTAATACAGTGTGTTATTGTGATGGTACCTGTTTGTGGAATTCTCTGCTGGAACGTTTAAGCTGAGTTTGTATGTTCTGCTCTTTTCAGGTCACAAGTATGAGGGAGTGAAGTTCGAGAAGGGAAACTGTGGCGTGAGCATCATGCGGAGTGGTGAGTGACACCATGCAGGACCATCCCATCATTCACAGTCCTAGAGACTCAAACCCCTTCACAGTGGTGGTGATGGTGTTTACAGTGGTGGTGATATTTACAGTGGTGGTGAGGGTGTTTACAGTGGTGGTGATATTTACAGTGGTGGTGATGGTGTTTACAGTGGTGGTGATGGTGTTTACAGTGGTGGTGATGGTGTTTACAGTGGTGGTGATGTTTACAGTGGTGGTGATGGTGTTTACAGTGGTGGTGATGGTGTTTACAGTGGTGGTAATAGTGTTTACAGTGGTGGTGATGGTGTTTACAGTGGTGGTGATGGTGTTTACGGTGGTGATGGTGTGTACAGTGGTGGTGATGGTGTTTACAGTGGTGGTGATGGTGTTTACAGTGATGGTGATGGTGTTTACAGTGGTGGTGATGATGTTTACAGTGGTGGTGATGGTGTTTACAGTGGTGGTGATGGTGTTTACAGTGGTGGTAATAGTGTTTACAGTGGTGGTGATGGTGTTTACAGTGGTGGTGATGGTGTTTACGGTGGTGATGGTGTGTACAGTGGTGGTGATGGTGTTTACGGTGGTGATGGTGTGTACAGTGGTGGTGATGGTGTTTACAGTGATGGTGATGGTGTTTACAGTGGTGGTGATGGTGTTTACGGTGGTGATGGTGTGTACAGTGGTGGTGATGGTGTTTACAGTGGTGGTGATGGTGTTTACAGTGATGGTGATGGTGTTTACAGTGATGGTGATGGTGTTTACAGTGACGGTGATTTCTTTGGGGACTATTTGTCGTCACAGTGCCGCTAATGTATCCCTCCGCCGTAAGTAGATTACAAATATACATAGTATTTGAGAAAATGTTCTCAGAACTGTTTTAAAAGACAGTGTATTCATAACATCTACTGTAAGAACTTTCTGAGGGAACTTTTAGAGGTGGATGTCTGGTTCAATTCACCACCACTGTAAACAGTTCTGACTGTATCTAGAACCAAACCACCCTGAACGACCTAATTAAGCAACAATAAAAAAATGTAGATCGCTCCTTTAAAGCAAAAGTTAATAATTCAAATAATTATTAAATATTTTCTGTATGTTTACAGAACACCTTTAACGTGAAATCCATGTCTCTTTTACATTTTCACCCTGATATCCACTTTTAACACTCATTGTAAGATGGTTTCCATGACACAACAGAAGCAGTTGATTGAAAACGGACTGCGTTTGAAGCCTAGCTTGCATACATGAACTAGTCAACCAAAAAAGAATTGTGCTCAGTTTTCCATACGGGCCCTTTAATGGTTAAGAAACCTTCCATGTGTTCACTGAGTGAATGTGTTCAGCTGGAGTTGATAGTCAGTCTGTGTGTGTGTGTGTGTGTGTGTGTGTGTGTGTGTGTGTGTGTGTGTGTGCAGGTGAGGCTATGGAGCAGGGCCTGAGGGACTGCTGCAGGTCTATCCGTATCGGGAAGATTCTGATCCAGAGTGACGAGGAGACTCAGAAAGCCAAAGTTTACTACGCCAAGTTTCCCCCCGACATCAGCCGCAGGAAGGTGCTGCTCATGTACCCCATACTGAGTGAGTGTTCACCGTCAGCGCGGCTTTCAGCCAGCCTCTGTATACACTGAGATCTGAAGGACAACTCCACCTGTTAGCGTAATTCAGTAGCCGGGAGTGGGTGGATGTGAGCCGAGCCAGGTGCTGATGGGAACTGGAACTCAGGAACGGATGTGGGAGCTGTTGACCAATCCAAATACAGAGCAGTGCAGAAGTGTGAGACACCGACGCTGATGTTCACCAGATTGAACTTGAGCTCCAGTTTGAAGAACAAAGTTAGGTTCCAGATTTCTCCTGGACGCCCCAGACATTGTATGAATGTGTTCAGTTCCTTCAGCAGCAAATCTTGATTTAGCTTAATGAAGTACTGAGCAGTCAAAGCAGGTACTAATGTGTGTGTGCGTGTGTGTTAATGTGTGCGTGTGTGTTAATGTGTGCGTGTGTGTTAATGTGTGCGTGTGTGTTAATGTGTGTTTGTGTGTTAATGTGTGCGTGTGTGTTATTATGTGCGTGTGTGTTAATTTGTGCGTGTGTGTTAATGTGTGCGTGTGTGTTAATGTGTGTTTGTGTGTTAATGTGTGCGTGTGTGTTAATATGTGCGTGTGTGTTAATGTGTGCGTGTGTGTTAATGTGTGCGTGTGTGTTAATGTGTGTTTGTGTGTTAATGTGTGCGTGTGTGTTAATGTGTGCGTGTGTGTTAATGTGTGCGTGTGTGTTAATGGGTGCGTGTGTGTTAATGTGTGCGTGTGTGTTAATGTGTGCGTGTGTGTTAATGTGTGCGTGTGTGTTAATGTGTGCGTGTGTGTTAATGTGTGCGTGTGTGTTAATGTGTGTTTGTGTGTTAATGTGTGCGTGTGTGTTAATATGTGCGTGTGTGTTAATATGTGCGTGTGTGTTAATGGGTGCGTGTGTGTTAATGTGTGTGTGTGTGTTAATGTGTGCGTGTGTGTTAATGGGTGCGTGTGTGTTAATGTGTGCGTGTGTGTTAATGTGTGCGTGTGTGTTAATGTGTGTTTGTGTGTTAATGTGTGCGTGTGTGTTAATGTGTGCGTGTGTGTTAATGTGTGCGTGTGTGTTAATGGGTGCGTGTGTGTTAATGTGTGCGTGTGTGTTAATATGTGCGTATGTGTTAATGTGTGCGTGTGTGTTAATGTGTGCGTGTGTGTTAATGTGTGCGTGTTAATGTGTGTGTGTGTGCGTTAATGTGTGTGTGTGTGTGTTAATGTGTGCATGTGTGTTAATGTGTGCGTGTGTGTTAATGTGTGTGTGTGTGAATGTGTGTGTGGGTGTTAATGTGTGCGTGTTAATATGTGTGTGTGTGTGTGTGCGTTAATGTGTGTGTGTGTTAATGTGTGCATGTGTGTTAATAAGTGTGTGTGTTAATGTGTGTGTGTTTGTGTTAATATGTGTGTGTTTGTGTTAATATGTGTCTTTGTGTGTTAATATGTGTGTGTTTGTGTGTTAATATGTGTGTGTGTGTTAATGTGTGTGTGTGTGTTAATGTGTGTGTGTGTAATGTGTGTGCGTTAATGTGTGTTTGTGTGTTAATGTGTGTGTGTTAATGTGTGTTTGTGTTAATGTGTGTGTGTGTGTGTGTGTGTTAATGTGTGTGTGTGAGTTAATGTGTGTGCGTTTGTGTGTTAATGTGTGTGCATTTGTGTGTGTGTTTGTTAATATGTGTGTGTTAACGTGTGTGTGTGTGTGTAATGTGTGTGTTTGTGTTAATATGTGTGTGTGTTAATGTGTGTGTGTGTGTGTTAATGTGTGTGTTAATGTGTGTTAGTGTGTGTGTGTGTAATGTTTGTGTTAGTGTGTGTGTGTGTGTGTTAATGTGTGGGTGTGTGTTAATGTGTGTGCGTGTGTGTGTGTGTGTGTAATGTGTGTGTTTGTGTGTTAATGTGTGTGTGTGATGTGTGTGTGTGTGTGATGTGTGTGTTAGTGTGTGTGTGTGTGTGATGTGTGTGGGTAATGTGTTTGTGTGTGTGTGTGTGTGTTAATGTGTGTGCATGTGTGTGTGTGTGTTAATGTGTTAGTGTGTGTAATGTGTGTGTGTGTTAATGTGTTAGTGTGTGTAATGTGTGTGTGTGTTAATGTGTGTGTGTGTGTGTGTGTAATGTGTGTGTGTAATGTGTGTGTATGTGTGTTTGTGTGTGTAACACAGTCTTTGTTATGTACAGGTACAGGTAACACTGTGATCGAGGCGGTGAGGGTGCTGACTGAACACGGACTGCAGGCCAGACACATCATACTGCTCAGTCTGTTCTCCACTCCACACGGTAGGATGTTGGGATTGTGTGGTTCTAACTGTGTGGAGCTCGTTTGGTGTATAACGTGTCTGTTTGAAAAGATGAGAAGCTGAACACGTCCCTCTCACCACCACCACCACCCGGCACGTCCCTCTCACCACCACCACCACCCGGCACGTCCCTCTCACCACCACCCGGCACGTCCCTCTCACCACCACCCGGCACGTCCCTCTCACCACCACCACCACCCGGCACGTCCCTCTCACCACCACCCGGCACGTCCCTCTCACCACCACCACCACCACCACCCGGCACGTCCCTCTCACCACCACCACCACCACCACCCGGCACGTCCCTCTCACCACCACCACCCGGCACGTCCCTCTCACCACCACCACCCGGCACGTCCCTCTCACCACCACCACCCGGCACGTCCCTCTCACCACCACCACCACCACCACCCGGCACGTCCCTCTCACCACCACCCGGCACGTCCCTCTCACCACCACCCGGCACGTCCCTCCCACCACCACCACCACCCGACACGTCCCTCTCACCACCACCACCCGACACGTCCCTCTCACCACCACCACCACCACCCGACACGTCCCTCTCACCACCACCACCACCACCCGGCACGTCCCTCCCACCACCACCACCACCCGACACGTCCCTCTCACCACCACCACCCGACACGTCCCTCTCACCACCACCACCACCACCCGACACGTCCCTCTCACCACCACCACCACCACCCGACACGTCCCTCTCACCACCACCACCACCACCACCACCACCACCCGGCACGTCCCTCTCACCACCACCCGGCACGTCCCTCTCACCACCACCCGGCACGTCCCTCTCACCACCACCCGGCACGTCACTCACCACCACCACCACCCGGCACGTCCCTCTCACCACCACCACCACCCGGCACGTCCCTCTCACCACCACCCGGCACGTCCCTCTCACCACCACCCGGCACGTCCCTCTCACCACCACCCGGCACGTCCCTCTCATCACCACCACCACCCGGCACGTCCCTCTCACCACCACCACCCGGCACGTCCCTCTCACCACCACCACCCGGCACGTCCCTCTCACCACCACCCGGCACGTCCCTCTCACCACCACCACCCGGCACGTCCCTCTCACCACCACCCGGCACGTCACTCACCACCACCACCACCCGGCACGTCCCTCTCACCACCACCCGGCACGTCCCTCTCACCACCACCACCACCACCACCCGGCACGTCCCTCTCACCACCACCACCCGGCACGTCCCTCTCACCACCACCACCCGGCACGTCCCTCTCACCACCACCACCACCACCACCCGGCACGTCCCTCTCACCACCACCACCCGGCACGTCCCTCTCACCACCACCACCACCCGGCACGTCCCTCCCACCACCACCACCACCCGACACGTCCCTCTCACCACCACCACCCGACACGTCCCTCTCACCACCACCACCACCACCCGACACGTCCCTCTCACCACCACCACCCGGCACGTCCCTCTCACCACCACCACCACCACCACCACCCGACACGTCCCTCTCACCACCACCACCACCACCCGGCACGTCCCTCTCACCACCACCACCACCACCCGGCACGTCCCTCTCACCACCAGCACCACCACCACCCGGCACGTCCCTCTCACCACCACCACCACCCGGCACGTCCCTCTCACCACCACCACCACCACCACCCGGCACGTCCCTCTCACCACCACCACCACCACCACCACCCGGCACGTCCCTCTCACCACCACCGCCACCACCCGACACGTCCCTCTCACCACCACCACCACCACCCGGCACGGCCCTCTCACCACCACCACCACCACCCGGCACGTCCCTCTCACCACCACCACCACCCGACACGTCCCTCTCACCACCACCACCACCACCCGGCACGTCCCTCTCACCACCACCACCACCCGGCATGTCCCTCTCACCACCACCACCCGACACGTCCCTCTCACCACCACCACCACCACCCGGCACGTCCCTCTCACCACCACCACCACCACCACCCGGCACGTCCCTCTCACCGCCACCACCCGGCACGTCCCTCTCACCATCACCCGGCGCGTCCCCTTTCCCCACCACCACCCGGCACGTCCCTCTCACCACCCGGCACGTCAATCTTATCAACTTGTCCCCTTCGCAGTCATTGTGTCCCACCCCGTACATCTGTCTCGTTATCTGGTCCATTTCAGTCCCTTTTAGTCACCATCCCAACACATCCCATTCCCAGTCACCAAGTCCCACCCAACACATCCCATTCCCAATCACCGTGTCCCACCCACCATGTCCCACCCAACACCTCCCATTCTCAATCACCTCATGTCCCACCTGACACAGCCCACCCGCTCGAACATATTCCTCCCAACACATCACGTTACACAGTCCCCCAACATGTTCCTGGCTTCGTCACTCGTCCCTTTTGTCATCCAAGCAGTGACTAAGAACGGATTACTGTTGAATTTCATCACCAGCTTTATTCAGGGGCACGTTCACCCAGTCTTCAGACCCTGGAGCTCCAGAGCAGCAGTGCTCATGAAAATCAGCCCAAACCTGGTCCCGATACGGTGACCTGCGTCCACTTCACATGTCCTGTCCTCCTTTCTTCTTTCTCTGCTCTGGTCATGTCTGGAATTGCTCTGTACGTTTAACTGAAACTGAAAGTGAATCTGTACGAACACTGAACTCACTGAAGCTCTTTATGTGTCCCTGCAGGTGCGAGGTCCATCGTTCAGGAGTTTCCTGAGATCACCATACTGACCACCGAAGTCCACCCCGTCGCTCCCACGCATTTCGGCCAGAGATACTTCGGCACAGACTGACGACCAGGCGCTCCGACGTGGGCGGTGCATGTGTGCGAGCCGGCTAACTGAGCCGTGGTGCTTTGAGTGTGTTTCGCTGTCCGGTTGCTCAGGAGACGTCGTGCTCTGGCTCTATTATTATTATTTCTTATCGCTCCATCTGGGGACTCCGCTTTCGTCTTGATTGGTCCGTTTTTGAATGTTTCCAAAAGCTTGACTCGTCCAGCAAACCAGTAAAGGATCCACCGCTTTGAATGCCAGAACGGGGGGGCGCGTTCTAGAGGGTGCCGGCGTTCTAGGTGGTTCTAGAACTGAGAAAGAGAGACACATTCCAGCTTCGATGCATGTGTTACCCCCAGTGGATGTTTCTCTACACTGTGTGAAGCAGTGCAAGGCCGTTAGAAACAAAAGGACAACATACAAATAAAAATATTTTGTATTAAACAGTGTGTGTTCTTTTATTTCCATCGGTTATGATAGTAGTTGATACACAGTTGACCTACGTTTGGGATTGAGTTAACGTTAGCTATGGATTTCTCACACTTGATCAGAGGAAACTAATAGGAAGACGTGTTCAAAATACTGTAGAAACTCTATGAAACAGGCTTGAGATATCTTCGCTTTCCAGCCAATAGCTTGGTCCCATCTGACCAGCCTCAGGGTCTCGTACTGCTTCTGAAAAAGAGCAACCAACACTTACAATCAGGTATGAAAAGAATATATGATGCAGGTGAACACCAATATACACCGTACTGCCAAGAGTATTCACAGTGAACTCCAGCGTGGTGCCGTGATAGGACACCAGTCCAGTGGTGAAGTTTCCTCACTACTAAATATTCCACAGTGGACTGTCAGTGGTGTTAGAACAAAGTGGAAGTGACTGAGAATGACAGCAACTCAGACACCAAGTGGTAGAACATGTACAATGACAGAGCGGGTCAGCGGATGCTGAGGAGCATAGAGCACAGAGGTCACCAACTTTCTACAGAGTCCATCACTACAGACCTCCAAACTTCATGTGGTCTTCAGATCAGCTCAAGAACAGAGCGTAGAGAGCTTCATGGAATGGGTCTCCATGGCCGAGCAGCTGCATCCAAGCCTTACATCACCAAGAACAATGTAGAGCGTCGTCACTGACTCTAGAGCAGTGGAGATACTTCGGGTTCTCTGGAGTGACCAATCACGCTTCTCCATCTGACAATCTGATGGACGAGTCTGGGTTTGGCGGTTACCAGAAGAACGCTACTTGTCTGACTGCAAGTGTTAAGTTTGGTGGAGGGGGGATTATGGTGTGGGGTTGTTTTTTTCAGGAGGTGGGCTCGGACCCTCAGTTCCAGTGAAAGGAACTCTTAATGCTTCAGAAGAGATTCTGGACTCCCAACTTTCTGAGGACAGTTTGGGGACGGTCTCTTCCTGTTCCAACATGACTGCCCACCAGTGCACAGAGCAGCTCCATAAAGACATGGAGGAGGAGTTTGGTGTGGAAGAACTTGACTAGCCTGCACAGAGTCCTGACCTCCACCTGATAGAACACCTTTGAGATGAGCTAGTGCGGAGACTGTGAGCCAGACCTTCTCGTCCAACATCAGTGTTTGATCTCACAGATGGTCTTCTGGAAGAACTGTTGGTCAAACATTCCCATAAACACTCCTAACCGTGTGAAGAGCCTTCCCAGAAGATCTGAAGCTGTTATAGCTGCAAAGGTTGGACCAACATCGTATTAAACCCTATGGATTAAGAATGGGACGTTCTTTATAGTTCATATAAAGACAGACGGGCGAATACTTTTGGCAGTATAGTGTACGTAAACAATCAGCACCTCACATCATGGTCATTGGAATGTTGCGCAACATCATCATTCTTTCAGGTTTTGTTTAAAATATCGTACAAAGCCTCCTAACAACCACCTGGAAGACCTGGTAGACCCACCAACACTGTCCTCCCATCAAATAAACAGCAGTTCAAGAAAGAGGACTTAATTACAACTAATCTAATCTTTAAATCTAATCTCATATATATATATATATATATACATATATATATATATATATATACATATATATATATATATATATATATATATATATATATATATATATATATAGAAACAACCCCAGTGGTCATTCCAGAGATGACCTCATGGGTGACCTTGTTAGATCTCATAGCTTGAGAATCTGTAGAATATCTATAGGAGACCCTTACCTTGTTTACACAGCTGTCAGTCATCTATTGCTATGGAAACAGGGCGGTCCTGTTGGGAAACTGAAAAAATGAGTGTTGGTTAGATAGGGGTGCTGGTATGCTGGTCAGCAGTAATGGAAGTTAATATACTGGTCACCAGTAAAACCAGCATATGTTGTGTTGAGGATGCTGGTCAGCAGTAATGGAAGTTAATATACTGGTAACCAGTAAAACCAGCATATGTTGTGTTGAGGATGCTGGTCAGCAGTAATGGAAGTTAATATGCTGGTTTTACTGGTGACCAGTATATGTTGTGTTGAGGATGCTGGTCAGCAGTAATGGAAGTTAATATACTGGTAACCAGTAAAACCAGCATATGTTGTGTTGAGGATGCTGGTCAGCAGTAATGGAAGTTAATATACTGGTCACCAGTAAAACCAGCATGTGTTGTGTTGAGGATGCTGGTCAGCAGTAATAGAAGTTAATATACTGGTCACCAGAAAAACCAGCATATGTTGTGTTGAGGATGCTGGTCAGCAGTAATGGAAGTTAATATACTGGTCACCAGTAAAACCAGCATATGTTGTGTTGAGGATGCTGGTCAGCAGTAATGGAGGTTAATATACTGGTAACCAGTATAACCAGCATGTGTTGTGTTGAGGATGCTGGTCGGCAGTGATGGAGGTTAATATCTCTCGCTCGGCCAGCAGGGGGCAGCAAGCGCTCACATTTCAGACGTGTGCACCACTGCAGCCCCTCCGGTTCTCTGGGTCACTTCCCACCCATAACGCTGATCCAGGATCAGCAGCAGGGTCAGTGTTCACGCCCTCAGCCTGAACGTCCAGCACCTCTCATTAGAGACTCAGGTGTTGTTTACAGTGGTGGTGATGGGAACCAGTGGGTCACCAGGGGTCACAACACAACTATGTACAGTGTGTTTACCATCAAACCCACCTGTGAACCTATAAAAGTCTTCTCTGAAGTTCTCCTGTCTCTCATAGATGAAAGCTTTGAATGCTGTTTATCTGGTGAGGACAGTGTTGGAGGGTCTATCAGGTCTTCCAGGTGGTTGCTAGGAGTTTTTTGTTTTAGAAAACTCTGAACTATCACAGTCATGCGGACTATATTCTATTAAATCTCTCCTGAAAAAATGATTAGGTTGTACTTAAAGGTTGTGAAGTGCTCTGTTGTAGGTTTTAGAGCTGGACGTCTGGTTCCATTCACCACCACTGTGAACCAAACTGGCTTCCGAAGAGTTTCACACCAAACCACTTGGAATGACTTTACACCACGTTTTTTCAGATTTTGGTCTGATCTGAAAACGTCTGTCGCCCTTTCAATCGTGTGTAAATTTCAGGACGAGTGGAGCAAGAGAAATGAGCTATAATGAGATGGAAAGACGTCTGGTTCCATTGACTTCTATTGAAAGTCAAGAAGTTTTTTGCTTCTCCTGTAAAGTTATGGTTTTCAGGACTTTCTAATAATATAGACGGGTACATATAGATGTATGTTCACTGTGTGTGTACGACTCGTGTCTGTGTGTGTGTGTGCTTAGCCATTAGCCTTGGGGGGGGTGGGGAAGGGCGAGTGTGCGACAGTAACTCTACTCTTTGAGGTAACACACTTAAGCTAATGACAGGGAGAGAGGAGAGAGACAGATAGCCTGCAGAGACAGCGTGAGAAGTGGGCTGAGCGGAGTCTCGGTTTGAATTAAAGATTGACCAAATCGCCACGACGAGCCCGGACCAGCACGCGCTGGCACCGAATCGGGCCGGCCTCTCAATACTGGATGAGTTGGTGCTGATTAGGTGGCTAATTGATGGGGCCGGAGTTGATTAATTAAACGCTAATTAATTACACGAGGCCTCTTCTGGACCCAAATTCAATTAACCGATGGCAGCGAATGGAAGATTTAATTAAAAACCAGACGAGGAACGTTAACACGCAGCTCAATTATTAAAAACACCACAAATGGAAAGTCGCGGTAGGTGAGGGCCACTAAACCCAGACGTGGAGCTTCACTATGGAGGTTCTGGAGGACCCAGTAATACATCTATGGAATTATTAAGGAAATTAAATGGTTAAAACCTTAAAACCTGGCAACAGAAAACTGGCCAATCAGGATAGGCATCCAGGCGAATAAAGCCGAGCGAGCGCTGCTGTTGGTTAGAACTTCAGGAGCTGGACTGAAGGTCATACATGTTGAAGCTCATGTATGTTGAATTTGATAAATGTGGTAATATTAAACGTTGTAACGTCTCCGCCCACATACTTCTATGCATCCTGTATGTTGTTAAGCGTTACGTCCACTAGAGGGCAGCTCTACAATGACAACCCTGGCGGAGGCGAGTGGGATAATGTTTGATAGTGTCTCCAATGTAGGTACTTT
The DNA here is from genome assembly GCA_021613375.1 of Megaleporinus macrocephalus. Taxonomy (NCBI): domain Eukaryota; kingdom Metazoa; phylum Chordata; class Actinopteri; order Characiformes; family Anostomidae; genus Megaleporinus; species Megaleporinus macrocephalus. The sequence continues at coordinate 3,553,571 of CM038726.1, forward strand.
ACAGGAGAGGCCAAAACCTTTCTTTACTTTCAATGTAAGTCAATGGAACCAGAATTTTGTCCAAATAATTTTGTTCTAAATAAAACTAAATAAAAATTGAAAAAGAAAAAGAACATTGACCCGGACTCTACAGCTACAAATCTGTGTAACCCCAAATTCCATTATTGTTGGAATGGACAAGCTCACGCTGTCATTGGCAGCGGTCATTATTGTTTCGCTTACCCACAGTGCCTTCCTGCTCCCAGCATTCAGTTCCATTCGCCATGATGGGATGGTGGGGTGTGGCCTGGCGTCTTAGGGGAAAAGAGTGGGCGTCACCTTGACTGCAAAGAGGACAAAAACAGTTTCAAACAAAGCTGCTTTTCAAGAGCGCCAACACAGCCAGTACAACCAATACAGCCAGTACAACCAATACAGTCAATACAACCAATACAACCAATACAGCCTATACAACCAACACAGTCAATACAGCCAATACAACCAACACAGTCAATACAGCCAATACAACCAATACAGTCAATACAGTCAATACAACCAATACAGCCTATACAACCAGTACAGTCAATACAGCCAATACAACCAGTACAGTCAATACAGCCAATACAACCAATACAACCAATACAGCCAATACAGTCAATACAGCCAATACAGCCTATACAACCAATACAACCAATACAGTCAATACAGCCAATACAACCAATACAGTCAATACAGCCAATACAGTCAATACAACCAACACAACCAATACAGTCAATACAGTCAATACCACCGATACAACCAATACAACCAATACAGCCTATACAACCAATACAGTCAATACAACCAATACAGTCAATACAGTCAATACAACCAATACAACCAATACAGCCAATACAGTCAATACAACCAATACCACCAATACAGCCAATACAACCAATACCACCGATACAACCAATACAACCAATACAGCCTATACAACCAATACAGTCAATACAACCAATACAGTCAATACAGTCAATACAACCAATACAGTCAATACAGCCAATACAGTCAATACAACCAATACCACCAATACAGCCAATACAACCAACACAGTCAATACAGCCAATACAGCCAATACAGTCAGTGCAACCAATACAGCCAATACAGCCAATACAACCAACACAGTCAATACAGCCAATACAACCAATACAACCAATACAGTCAATACAGTCAATACAGTCAATACAGTCAATACAGCCAATACAACCAATACAGTCAATACAGCCAATACAACCAATACAGCCAATACAACCAACACAGTCAATACAACCAATACAGCCAGTACCACCAATACAGTCAATACAGCCAATACAGTCAATACAACCAATACAGCCTATACAGTCAATACAGCCAATACAATCAATACAGCCTATACAACCAACACAGTCAATAGAGTCAATACAGACAATACAACCTATACAACCAATACAGCCAATACAACCTATACAACAATACAGTCAATACAGCCAATACAGCCAATACAGTCAATACAACCAACACAACAATACAGCCAATACAGCCAATACAACCAATACAGCCGATACAGCCGATACCACCAACACAGCCAATACAACCAATACAGTCAATACAGTCAATACAGCCAATACAGCCAATACAATCAATACAACCAACACAGCCAATACAACCAACACAGGCAATACAGCCAATACAACCAATACAGCCAATACAGCCGATACAACCAACACAGCCAATACAGCCAATACAGCCAATACAACCAATACAGCCAATACAGCCAATACAACCAATACAGCCAATACAACCAATACAGCCAGTACAACCAACACAGTCAATACCACCAATACAACCAATACAGCCAATACAACCAATACAGCCAGTACAACCAACACAGTCAATACCACCAATACAGCCAATACAATCAATACAACCAACACAGCCAATACAACCAACACAGGCAATACAGCCAATACAACCAATACAGCCAATACAGCCGATACAACCAATACAGCCAATACAACCAATACAGCCAATACAACCAATACAACCAATACAGCCAATACAACCAATACAACCAAAACAGTCAATACAGCCAATACAAACAATACAGCCAGTACAACCAATACAACCAATACAGCCAGTACAACCAATACAGCCAGTACAACCAATACAGTCAATACAGCCTATACAACCAACACAGTCAATAGAGTCAATACAGCCAATACAACCAATACAACCAATACAGCCGATACAACCAAAACAGTCAATACAGCCAATACAACCAATACAACCAAAACAGTCAATACAGCCAATACAAACAATACAGCCAGTACAACCAATACAACCAATACAGCCAGTACAACCAATACAGCCAGTACAACCAATACAGTCAATACAGCCTATACAACCAACACAGTCAATAGAGTCAATACAGCCAATACAACCAATACAACCAATACAGCCAATACAACCAACACAGTCAATACAGCCAATACAATCAATACAACCAATACAACCAATACAAGCAATACAGCCAATACAGCCAATACAGCCAATACAACCAATACAAGCAATACAGCCAGTACAACCAATACAGCCAGTACAACCAATACAGTCAATACAGCCTATACAACCAACACAGTCAATAGAGTCAATAGAGTCAATACAGCCAATACAACCAATACAGCCAATACAACCAATACAGCCGACACAACCAACACAGTTAATACAACCAATACAGCCAATACAACCAATACAGTCAATACAGCCAATACAACCAATACAGCCGACACAACCAACACAGTTAATACAACCAATACAGCCAATACAACCAATACAGTCAATACAGCCAATACAACCAATACAACCAATACAGCCAATACAACCAATACAGTCAATACAGCCAATACAATCAATACAACCAATACAGCCGATACAGCCAACACAGCCAACACAGTCAATACAGCCAACACAGCCAGTACAACCAATACAGCCAGTACAACCAATACAGCCAGTACAACCAATACAACCAATACAACCAATACAGCCGATACAGCCAACACAGCCAACACAGTCAATACAGCCAACACAGCCAATACAACCAATACAGCCAATACAACCAATACAGCCGACACAACCAACACAGTTAATACAACCAATACAGCCAATACAACCAATACAGTCAATACAGCCAATACAACCAATACAACCAATACAGCCAATACAACCAATACAGTCAATACAGCCAATACAATCAATACAACCAATACAGCCGATACAGCCAACACAGCCAACACAGTCAATACAGCCAACACAGCCAGTACAACCAATACAGCCAGTACAACCAATACAGCCAGTACAACCAATACAACCAATATAGCCAGTACAACCAATACAGTCAATACAACTAATACAATCAATACAGTCAATACAACCAATAGCCAACGCAGCCTATACAACCAGTACAACCAGTATAGCCTACACTTGGGACGTACTCAATGTTGAGATGAAATCCTTCTACTATTAGGCTGCTATCTATTTTGTAGCACCAGCTGCTCTCGTTCTCGTCCACTAAGTAAGAAACAGTGAGCTGAACATCTAAATTAACTTTTCCAACTGGAACTAGAGCGTGACATTACAAAACTTTCTTGATGGTCTCGTTTTCCCATAAAGCACCACCAGAGTGAAACAGCGGCGGCCTACTGGAGGGAATCAGTGCTGCTCTTTATAATAAACAAGCCATGTTTGATACAGTGGTACAGTGAGTCTGAACAGTTAGGCCGCCCGTACAACAAAGCTAACGTGGCTAAAAGCTAGTGGGGAGCATAATCTAGTTAGCATACACACTAACTGTCCCCTACTAGCTGTCAGTCAATGTTATGCTAGCTGTATACCCAGGTTAGCATATTGGGTAAAGTATCTCTTTCACTACAACAAGAGAAGATACACAATGTGGGTCTCAGATAAGCAGAAGAAACTCCAAAGCTGAAGCTCACTTACTCCACCTCAAACTAACACTAGCTGGGTTATAACTTTAAGCCCCAGTTGGGTTTAACTCTGGGTCCCAGGTTGGTTATAACTTTGGGCCCCAGTTGGGTTATAACTCTGAGCCCAAGTTTGGTTATAACTCTGGGTCCCAGTTGGGTTATAATTCTGAGCCGCAGTTTGGTTATGACTTTGGGTCCCAGTTGGGTTATAACTCTGAGCCCCAGTTTGGTTATGACTTTGGGTCCCAGTTGGGTTATAACTCTGAGCCCAAGTTTGGTTATAACTCTGGGTCCCAGTTGGGTTATAACTTTAGGCCCCAGTTGGGTTATAACTTTGGGCCCCAGTTTGGTTATAACTCTGAGCCCCAGTTTGGTTATGACTTTGGGTCCCAGTTTGGTTATAACTCTGAGCCCCAGTTTGGTTATGACTTTGGGTCCCAGTTTGGTTATAACTCTGAGCCCCAGTTTGGTTATGACTTTGGGTCCCAGTTGGGTTATAACTCTGAGCCCCAGTTTGGTTATAACTCTGGGTCCCAGTTGGGTTATAACTCTGAGCCCCAGTTTGGTTATGACTTTGGGTCCCAGTTGGGTTATAACTCTGAGCCCCAGTTTGGTTATGACTTTGGGTCCCAGTTGGATTACAACACTGAGCCCCAGTTTGGTTATAACTTTGGGCTGCAGTTGGGTTATAACTCTGAGCCCCAGTTTGGTTATGACTTTGGGCCCCAGTTTGGTTATAACTCTGGGTCCCAGTTGGGTTATAACTCTGAGCCCAAGTTTGGTTATAACTCTGGGCACCAGTTGGGTTATAACTCTGAGCCCAAGTTTGGTTATAACTCTGGGCACCAGTTGGGTTATAACTCTGAGCCCCAGTTGGGTTATAACTTTGGGTCCCAGTTGGGTTATAACTTTGGGTCCCAGTTGGGTTATAACTCTGGGTCCCAGTTGGGTTATAACTTTGGGTCTCAGTTGGGCTATAACTTTGGGTCCCAGTTGGGTTATAACTTTGGGTCCCAGTTTGGTTATAACTTTGGGTCCCAGTTGGGTTATAACTTTGGGCACCAGTTGGGCTACAGTCATAGATCCCAGTTGGGTCAACACAGTTATGGGACCCAGGTAAGTTACAGGTGTGGGGGCGTCAGGTGGGCTCCCATGGTGGGCCCTATTTAGGCTAACATTGTCCACCCCAGTTACATTTGTGGTCCCAGCAGAGTTACAGTTATTTCTGTTTTGACTGAAGGGCCAGTGGATGATTGTTCACATGGACCCCACCTGCAGCCCAGATTGGCCCCATTAGTGGCCCATATAAGCAAACACATGGAGCCAATGGACAAGTCTTTGTGGGCCCCATCTGGGTTGCCTGAAGGCCCACGTGGGGCCCACATGGTCATGTTGTCTGTGTGTTTGTAAGGATGGTGTAATCAGTGCTACGTGCTTCTGGGAAGGTTTCAGTGAGTGGGATGTGAGAAGACCTGCTGGACACAGGAAGTAGCCAGAGTCTCCAGTCCAGGCCAAACACCTGGAGGACGTTCTCTCGTACGCTCAGGTCAAATGCCTCGCCGTCCGGGCCGTCCGGGAAAAACGGGGCTGATAACCACTCTGAGAGAGATCAGATTCCAGTTAGAGTCAGAACGAAACATGGAATCAAGTCATTTTAAAAACTGTCTCAGTTGCTAACTAAGGAATTTAAGTGTGGGACTGAAATGTGGGAGATCAGACTGAATAGTGGGAGAGTTTGGAAAGTGATCAGACTGAATTGTGGAAGAGTTTCGCGCAAGATTAGACTGAAATGTGTGAGAATTTGGCGGGAGATCAGACTAAATTGAGGGAGAGTTTGGTGGGAGATCAGACTGAATTGTGGGAGAGTTTGGCGTGAGATCAGACTGAATTGAGGGAGAGTTTGGCGGGAGATCAGACTGAATTGAGGAAGAGTTTTGCGGGAGATCAGACTGAATTGAGGGAGAGTTTGGCGGGAGATCAGACTGAATTGAGGGAGAGTTTGGCGGGAGATCAGACTGAATTTTGGGAGAGTTTGGCGGGAGATTAGACTGAATTTTGGGATAGTTTGGCAGGAAATCAGACTGAATTGCGGGATAGTTTGGAAAGTGATCAGACTGAATTGAGGGAGAGTTTGGTGTGAAATCAGACTGAATTGCAGGAGAGTTTGGCGGGAAATCAGACTGAATTGCGGGATAGTTTGGAAAGTGATCAGACTGAATTGTGGGAGAGTTTGGCGGGAGATCGGGCTGAGTTGCTGGAGAGTTTGGTGGTAGATCAGACTGAATTGCGGGAGAGTTTGGTGTGAAATCAGACTGAATTGCAGGAGAGTTTGGCAGGAGATCAGACTGAATAGAGGGATAGTTTGGCAGGAGATCAGACTGAATAGAGGGATAGTTTGGTGGGAGATTAGACTGAATTGCGGGAGAGTTTGGAAGATGATCAGACTGAATTGCGGAAGAGTTTGGCAGGAGAATAGACTGAATTGCGGGAGAGTTTGGCGGGAGATCAAACTGAACTGTGGGAGAGTTTGGCTGGAGATCAGACTGAATTGAGGGAGAGTTTGGTGTGAAATCAGACTGAATTAAGGGAGAGATTGGCGGGAGATCAGACTGATATATGGGAGAGTTTGGTGTGAAATCAGACTTAATTAAGGGAGAGTTTGGCGGGAGATCAGACTGAATTGTGGGAGAGTTTGGCGGGAGATCAGACTGAATTGAGGGAGAGTTTGGTGTGAAATCAGACTGAATTAAGGGAGAGATTGGCGGGAGATCAGACTGATATATGGGAGAGTTTGGTGTGAAATCAGACTTAATTAAGGGAGAGTTTGGCGGGAGATCAGACTGAATTGTGGGAGAGTTTGGCGGGAGATCAGACTGAATTGAGGGAGAGTTTGGTGTGAAATCAGACTGAATTAAGGGAGAGATTGGAAGGTGATTAGACTGAATCTCCCGGCCAATGAGCGAGAGTCGACAATCCTACTGTTCCCAAATGTCGTCTAGTATTACAACAATGCTTCGCCCAGAGCTTTCATAAGCCGGGCGATGATGCCTCATGAAGGTGGGGGAGGATATTTGGTGACACGGGGGTCTGCTATTGGGGTCTCCCAGTGGCTAGATGTCATATTTGCACAATGAATGCTGGGTATTACAGTGAGAGAAGATTCATGGATGAAAGACCTGAATTCAACAAACCAATGAGGCTGAAAGATGCAAATCCCTATTTAACGTGGAAACAGTAATTATTATTATTATTATTATTATTATTATTACTAATATTTCTGGGTTGAATGTTTATGTACAGGTGACGCATCGAGAGCACATACCAAGGGTGGTTTTGTTGTTGGCAACCAGCCAGCAGTGGAACAGCAGCAGACAGGACAGGGTTACCAGAAACATGGTCGACACCAACGTCAGGAACAACACATGCAGCTTGGCTGAACTATCAAACAGCCCAGACTGAGAACGAGAGAGAGAGAGAGAGAGAGAGAGAGGTGTACAGGTAAACTGTAACACTACCTTCACCTATAGGTAAACACCACAACGTCCAGCTTGTGCTATTTCTGCATTCCATAGAAAAAACAGATCTAGTTGAGAAGATAGTGTTTGCTAGGTTCCCAAGTTAAACTTAATGGAACCGAACGTCCATGTGTTCATTCTTTAATATTTCCAAGTTGTAGCTGTGGATGTTTGGAATTACTGGAATTTTTGGAATTTTCTCCAACTGCGCTGGTATTGAAATATAAACTATGACGGCAGAAAACCTGAACTCACTGACGTATGGCTGGGGCAACAGTAAACAGTGCTGAACACCAGGAGCGAAGAAGCCTGGCCTCATAAGCCAAACTGAAATGTTCTTGAACTTCGTTGGTATTGAAATATAAACTATGAGTAAAATCATAATATACAGCATGTATTGCTTTAGCTAGCTTAAAAATAACTTCTGGATCTTCTGGATTCCACTTTTTATACATACTAAGTCCATCTGCTAAAGTGAGAAACAGATGGTCATCACACCAAGTCCTACAGAGGAGAGAAGAAGTTTATGGTTCAGCAAATTCCCAAGGAAACCTGCCCCAAAACCCTGGAGATAACGACTTGGCCAGATGAATTCAGATCATTCTGAGATCATGCTGAGAACTTCTCAGATCAGATCTGTACGCCGGTATCTTCGAGAAGAAAGCACATACGCCGAGTTCCTCATTTTGATGGCAAGAAAAGAAGCTACAACACCAGCTCAGTGAAGGTAAATACGAATAATGCCTCCTCTTCTGATGTAGTACAGCTTAAACCTGAACTCACTGACGTATGGCTGGGGCAACAGTAAACAAAAGCCTGGCCTTGTAAGCTACTCGGCTCTTGCCATTGTTCTCTACTAGATACCCTCAGATAACGTCCATTCCAGATAAAAGGTGATGCAAAAATAAAACCCAACAGCATCACCAGCCAAAGACCAGGTCACTAGGAGTGACCACTCACCAGCCACAGGTGAACGAAGGAGGGCATGACGGTGGTGACGATGCAGAGGCAGTAGAGGAAGGAGTACAGGAGGAACAGCAGGAAGAACTTGTAGTTGGAGAATCCGATACAGTTGTTCAACCTGCGGAGAGACAGAGCGCTGTTACTAGTAATTAGTGGGCGGCGTCCTGTGTCCACTGATGAAGAACTAGAGGAACACAAACTGTGCAGCAGCAGATGAGCTCCTGTCTCTGACTTTACATCTACAAGGTGGACCAGCAAGTAGTAGGAGTGTCTAACAGAGTGGACAGTGAGTGGACAGTGATATATTATATATTAATAGTTGTAACTAGTTTCACGTACCAGAGACAGTGGTGGTCCATTTTCAAGACACAACTGCAGAGAAAGTGAGAAAGAATAAGTTCTCGTTGTGGAACCAACCCAGTATTATTTAAAGTTCTCACCTAATACCTGCTCTCACTGCTCAGTACTTCATTACTCAATTACTTCAGTACTCGCTCGTCTGTCTTCACACGTATATGAACTTGAGTGACGTCCCATTCTTTAACCCATAGGGTTTAATACGATGTTGGTCCAACCTTTGCAGCTACAACAGCTTCAGATCTTCTGAGAAGGTGTTTATGGGAACGTTTGACCAACAGTTCTTCCAGAAGACCATCTCTGAGATCAAACACTGATGTTGGATGAGAAGGTCTGGCTCACAGTCTCCACTCTAATCCATCCCAAAGGTGTTCTATCAGGTGGAGGTCAGGACTCTGTGCAGGACAGTCAAGTTCTTCCACACCAAACTCCTCCTCCATGTCTTCATGGAACTGCACTGTGCACTGGTGGGCAGCCATGTTGGAACAGGAAGGGGCCGTCCCCCAAACTGTCCCCACAAAAAGTTGGGAGTCCAGAATGTCTTGGTCTGCTAAGAGTTCCTTTCACTGGAACTGAGGGTCCGAGCGCACCTCCTGAAAAAACACAACCCCACACCATAATCCCCCCTCCACCAAACTTTACACTAAACACAATGCAGTCAGACAAGTACCGTTTCCTGGTGACCGCCAAACCCAGACTCGTCCATTGGATTGCCAGATGGAGAAGCGTGATTGGTCACTCCAGGGAACACGTCTCCACTGCTCTAGAGTCAGTGGTGATGCTCTGCATTGTTCTTGGTGATGTAAGGCTTGGATGCAGCTGCTCGGCCATGGAGACCCATTCCATGAAGCTCTCTACGCTCTGTTCTTTAGCTGATCTGAAGACCACATGAAGTTTGGAGGTCTGTAGTGATGGACTCTGTAGAAAGTTGGTGACCTCTGTGCACTATGCTCCTCAGCATCCGCTGACCTGCTCTGTCATTGTACGTGTTCTACCACTTGGTGTCTGAGTTGCTGTGGTTCTCAATCACTTCCACTTTGTTCTAACACCACTGACAGTCCACTGTGGAATATTTAGTAGGAAGGAAACTTCACCACTGGACTTGGAAGTGCGCCCCCTGTGTTGAGTTTGGGGAACATAAACATTCTGAGTAGATTTCAGTAACAGAGGAACGTTTTAAATCTCTGTTTGTTGATTTGCTGAGGTGAATGAAGGAGTACGTGGAGGACGAGAGAATCTTCCAGCCGATCACTGTGGCTCTGTGGTCACAGGAACTACTCTCATCTCATTAAAGAGTAATAGTGAGTGTAACACACACACACACACACACACACACACACACACACACACACACACACAGCTGGACGTTAATCAAAAGCAGGTAACCGGAGAGGACAGTGAGCGGCTCATTTGAGAGCTTTCTTTCAGCCCACTCAAACAAATGTGACTAAGCACTTCAGCAACATCCTGTAATCATTCCTCCTTCTCTCTCTCTCTCTCTCTCTCTCTCTCTCTCTGTATCTCTCTCTCTCTCTCTATCTCTCTATCTCTCTCTCTCTCTCTCTGTATCTCTCTCTCTGTCTCTCTCTCTCTCTCTCTCTCTCTCTCTCTCTCTATCTCTCTCTCTCTGTATCTCTCTCTCTGTATCTCTCTCTCTCTCTCTCTCTCTCTCTCTCTCTCTCTCTCTCTCTCTCTCTCTCTCTCTCTCTCTCTCTGTATCTCTCTCTCTCTGTATCTCTCTCTCTCCTTCTCTCTCTGTCTCTCTGTATCTCTCTCTCTCCTTCTCGCTCTCTCTCTGTGTATCTCTCTCTCCTTCTCTATCTCTCTCTGTGTATCTCTCTCTCTCTCTATGTCTCTGTCTGGGCTGGTCTATCCATTCAGTGATGTTGAGGTTCTGGACTCTGGGGTGGTCAGTCTATTCAGTGGTGTTGAGGTTCTGGACTTTGAGGTGGTCAGTCCATCCAGTGGTGTTGAGGTTCTAGACTCTGCAGTGATCGGTGATCCAGTGTTCAGCTTCTTTGTTTAATGCGTTTGTGTCTCCTTTTCTCAGTGAGGAGCTTCGTGAACATCTACACATCCTTCAGACCCACAGTGTTAAGCTGTCTTCTCGCAGTGGAAGGATGGACAGAAACACCTGTGGATGTTCTCAGATCTGAAGGTGGAACTAAATGTTCTCCTCTCATAATAAGATCAAAGAGCTGTTTATCAGATGGGGGTACAGTGTTGGGGGGTCTAGCAGGTTTTCCAGGTGGTTGTTAGGAGGCTCCTTTGCTCTGTAGGTTTTACTCATGTCTTGAACTCATTGAACTTGAGTTTCTTAAATCCTGCAACTTGTACTTAATGAATGTGAATTAAGTAAATGAAGGGTGGTCCCTAACTTTCATACAGACCCCCCCGCCCCCAACCACCACCACCACCAAAGAAAACCAGGTTTCTTACATTTGGCAGGCTGAACAGTGATGGCAACGGTCTGGCTTAATCAGCTGGCAGTGTCGACAAAACCTGAAAGCTGAGACACACACACACACACACACACACACATACATACACACTCCTCAGGGTTCGGAAATGTTTTCCTGTTTCTTTCACCTCATTTGATGCCCCACAAATTAGCGTGGTGCTAACTGCAGGTCGAAATCATCACATACTTGTCTCCAACCGTGTGGAGATGTTGAGTTTCTCTAATAAACCTGATTACCTGGTTTCTGACTCTGTAAGAAACTCTGCTGTCAGTAAACATGGTCTAAAGAATGAACTACATTCAGATTTCAAATCGCCGCTGCTGCTGTTTTTAGCACTGGGGGTATTTTTGTCCTCGTCCAAAAAAAAAAAAACAGCTGAAAATTTCTTGCAAAACCTTTTTTACACACTCACTGTGAATCGTGACTACTTCCATAATAAGAGCTTTCAGCTGTCCGGATATCTTCAAGTTGTCAGTGTTTACTGGAAAGTTTCCAAAAAAGACCGCTGTAGTGAGAAACTGTGGTCTAACAGTTTGGCAGTGAGCGGGAGGATCCCACCTTGGAACAAGAGAAGTTAACTCGTAAGTTTGGGGTTTGCATTCATTGTAACCCAACTGTACCCCAACAAACATTATCTGAATCTTACTGTAAACAGGCAAAATTCTGTTTGAACCTTACTGTACCTCAACAAATTCATCTAAAGCCTACTTTACCCAAAGAAAATTCTGTCTAAACCCAACTGTACCCAGACAAGTTTGTCTAAACCCTACTTTATCCAAAGAAAATTCTGTCTAAACCTGACTGTACCCAGACAAGTTCGTCTAAACCCTACTTTACCCAAAGAAAATTCTGTCTAAACCCAACTGTACCCAGACAAATTCATCTAAACCCTACTTTACCCAAAGAAAATTCTGTCTAAACCCAACTGTACCCAGACAAGTTTGTCTAAACCCTACTTTATCCAAAGAAAATTCTGTCTAAACCTGACTGTACCCAGACAAGTTCGTCTAAACCCTACTTTACCCAAAGAAAATTCTGTCTAAACCCAACTGTACCCAGACAAATTCATCTAAACCCTACTTTACCCAAAGAAAATTCTGTCTAAACCTGACTGTACCCAGACAAGTTCATCTAAACCCTACTGTACCCAGACAAGTTCATCTAAACCCTACTTTACCCAAAAAAAATTCTGTCTAAACCTGACTGTACTTCAACAAATTTCTAACCTGATGGTACCCTGACAAATTTATGTCTAAACCCAACTGAACTCCAACAAATTTCTGTCTAACCCCACTGTACCCTGACAAATTTATGTCTAAACCCAATTGCTCCCCAACAAAATTTCTTTTTGAACCTGATTGTTCTTCAACAACTTTCTGTCTGAATCCAACTGGAGCCCAAGAAAATTCTGTTGAAATACAATTGTACCCACCTGGAAATTTAGCTAAACATCACTGTACCCCAACAGATATCTGTCGAATTACAACTGTACCCTGACAAAATTCTGTGTAACCCAACTGTACCCCAACAAACATCTATCTGAATCTTACTGTACACAGGCAAAATTCGGTTTGAACCTGACTGTACCCAAACAAATTTCTGTCAAACCCGACTGTACTACAACAAATTTCTGTCTGAACTTGACTGTACTCATAGACAATTCTGTCTAAACCCAACTGTACCCAGACAAGTTTGTCTAAACCCTACTTTACCCAAAGAAAATTCTGTCTAAGCCTGACTGTACTTCAACAAATTTCTAACTCGACCATACCCTGACAAATTTATATCTAAACCCAACTGTACTCCAACAAATTTCTGTCTAACCTGACTACCCAAACAAAATTCTGTCTAACCTGACTGTACCCAAACAAATATATGTCTAAACCCAATTGCTCCCCAACAAAAATTCTCTATAAACCAGATTGTTCTACAACAACTTTATCTGAATCCAACTGTACCCTGGCAAATTTCTGTCAAACCCGACTGTACTACAACAAATTTCTGTCTGAACCTGACTGTACTCATAGACCATTCTGTCTAAACTCAACTGTACCCCAACAAGTTTGTCTAAACCCTACTTCACCCAAAGAAAATTCTGTCTAAACCTGACTGTACCCAGACAAGTTTGTCTAAACCCTACTGTACCCAAAGAATATTCTGTCTAAACCTGACTGTACTTCAACAAATTTCTAATCTGACCGTACCCTGACAAATTTATGTCTAAACCCAACTGTACTCCAACAAATTTCTGTCTAACCTGACTGTACCCAAACAAATTTCTGTCTAACCCGACTGTACCCAAACAAATTTATGTCTAAACCCAATTGCTCCCCAACAAAAATTCTCTATAAACCAGATTGTTCTACAACAACTTTCTATCTGAATCCAACTGTACCCTGGCAAATTTCTGTCAAACCCGACTGTACTACAACAAATTTCTTTTTGAACCTGACTGTACTCATAGACAATTCTGTCTAAACTCAACTGTACCCCAACAAGTTTGTCTAAACCCTACTTCACCCAAAGAAAATTCTGTCTAAATCCAACTGTACCCAGACAAATTCGTCTAAACCCTACTGTACCCAAAGAATATTCTGTCTAAACCTAACTGTACTTCAACAAATTTCTAATCTGACCGTACCCTGACAAATTTATGTCTAAACCCAACTGTACTCCAACAAATTTCTGTCTAACCTGACTGTACCCAAACAAATTTCTGTCTAACCTGACTGTACCCAAACAAAATTCTGTCTAACCCCACTGTACCCTGAGAAATGTATGTCTAAACCCAACTGCTCCCCAACAAAATTTCTTTTTGAACCCGATTGTTCTACAACAACTTTCTGTCTAAACCCAACTGTACCCTCACAAATTTCTGTCTGAATCCAACTGGACCCCAAGAAAATTCTGTTGAAATACAATTGTACCCACCTGGAAATTTAGCTAAGCATCACTGTACCCCAACAGATATCTGTCAAATTACAACTGTACCCTGACAAAATTCAGTGTAACCCAACTGTAGCCCAACAAACATCTATCTGAATCTTACTGTACACAGGCAAAATTTGGTTTGAACCTGACTGTACCCCAACAAATTTATGTCAAACCCGACTGTACTACAACAAAATTCTGTCTGAACCTGACTGTACTCATAGACAATTCTGTCTAAACCCAACTGTACCCTGACAAATTTGTCTAAACCCTACTTTACCCAAAGAAAGTTCTGTCTAAACCCAACTGTACCCTGACAAATTTGTCTAAACCCTACTTTTCCCAAAGAAAATTCTGTCTAAACCCAACTGTACCCTGACAAATTTGTCTAAACCCTACTTTACCCAAAGAAAACCCCAACAAAGTTCTATGCATACCCAACTATAACTCTGTATACAGCTGCATCCCAACAAATGTCTGTCTGAGCCTGATTGTAGCCTGACAAAACTCTGAACCTAACAAAATATCTTCACGAATCTGTCTATATTACCAAATTCTTTCAAAACTTTCGGAACCCAACAACTACCAACTGAGGACCAAATCAAAGTAATGTTCCTGATGACACTGACTGTTACGTTACCTTGACCGTTCATTGTGCAACCTCATGTAGCATCCGTCTGAGTTAATACATGTATCCCATAAACATTACAAGGCATTACAGCATTTCCAGACTAATCGATTCTGTATCCCTACAGGACAGAGAGATAAACAGACGCAAAGTCTCGGCACATCCTTTCTGAATAAATAAAACTCTCAAAAAGGAGGCAGTGGTGTCACATTGCAGCACCCTGGAAGAACAAGGGGTTAAATACTCAAAGGAAGGGCAGAGACATTAGAACCAGCTGCCCTCCGCTGACCAAGTCAACAACCCCACTCCTGCGAGCAATTTGAGCCGGTAGCCCTCCTGTTCCTAATGAGGAGCTCTGCCCATTACCACCTGATTGCGAGATAGTGATCATGCTGGATGGTCGGAGGGTATAAAAAATGCATCAGTGCCTCGCGATGCATCGATCAGAAGATTCAACCGCCTAACAATCTGAGAACAATCTACCTTTCCCTATTCCAACTTGGGATAGATGGATTTGTGTTTGGCTACTGTTGGACTGGGTTGGGTTATAGTTAGATTGGGACTGAATCTTGTTAGGATACAGTTATACTGGGACTGAATCTTGTTAGGATACAGTTATACTGGGACTGAATCTTGTTAGGATACAGTTATACTGGGACTGAATCTTGTTGGGGTTGGGTTAGAGTTAGATTGGGACTGAATCTTGTTAGGATACAGTTAGACTAGGACTGAATCTTGTTGGGTTAGAGTTATATTGGGAGTGGATTTTGTTGGGTTAGGGTTAGATTAGGACTGGATTTTGTTGGGTTAGAGTTAGACTTGGATAAACAGAATTTTGTAGTGTTTGACGGGAAATGATAAGTAAGTAAAGTCTAGTTGTTACACCCAGATTGGGACAGAATTTTGTTGGGGTTGGGTTAGCGTTGGATTGGGACTGAGTCTTGTTAGAATACAGTTAGACTGGGACTGAATTCTGTTGGGTTAGGGTTAGATTGGGACTGAGTCTTGTTAGAATACAGTTAGACTGGGACTGAATTTTGTTGGGTTAGGGTTAGATTGGGACTGAGTCTTGTTAGAATACAGTTAGACTGGGACTGAGTCTTGTTAGAATACAGTTAGACTGGGACTGAGTCTTGTTAGAATACAGTTAGACTGGGGCTGAATTTTGTTGGGTTAGAGTAAGTTTGGGACTGAATCTTCTAAGCATACAGTTAGCTTGGGGCTGAATCTTGTTAGGATACAGTTAGACTGGGACTGAATTTTGTTGGGTTACCGTTAGATTGGGACTGGATTTTGTTGGGTTATAGTTAGACTGGGACTGAATCTTCTAAGCATACAGTTAGACTGGGACTGCATCTTGTTAGAATACAGTTAGACTGGGACTGCATTTTGTTGGGTTACTGTTGTACTGGGACTAAATTTTGTTGGGTTATAGTTGGATTGGGACTAAATTTTGTTGGGTTACCGTTAGATTGGGACTGTAGTTTGTTGGGTTACCGTTAGACTGGGACTAAATTTTGTTGGGTTACCGTTAGATTGGGACTGTAGTTTGTTGGGTTACTGTTAGACTGGGACAAAATTTTGTTGGGTTACCGTTAGACTGGGACTAAATTTTGTTGGGTTACTGTTAGACTGGGACTAAATTTTGTTGGGTTACCGTTAGATTGGGACTGTAGTTTGTTGGGTTATCGTTAGATTGGGACTAAATTTTGTTGGGTTATCGTTAGATTGGGACTAAATTTTGTTGGGTTACCGTTAGATTGGGACTAAATTTTGTTGGGTTACCGTTAGATTGGAACTGTAATTTGTTGGGTTATAGTTAGACTGGGATAAACAGAACTTTGTAGGGTTAGATTTGGACAGGGGAGGTTTTGATGGGAAATGATAAGTAAGTAAGGTCTAGTTTTGGTAGACTAATACAAATAAATAAATATGCATTTTATTTACAACTTTCTAAGCTCTATAACTTTAAACAAGTCAAACACCACAGTTCTGTTCTGGGGCCAGTAGTATTGCAGCATCAGCAAACAAACCCGCGTGTGGAAATGTATCGTATAACCCGTAGGGTGTTTGTTTGTTTGTCCTCGTTGAGTCTGCTTACCTCCGGTCGCTGTGCGTGTGTGTAACGGAAGCTTGTGGGCAATCTTGAGGAGGATTTCCCCCTTCAGCTCTACGCTGTCCAGCAGATCATAGTGCTGAGTGTCCGGGAGATGGAACTACACACACACACACACACACACACACACACACACACACACACACACACACTTAAGCAGATTGCGCTAGGTGAAGGAGAGGTTTTGTTTTACAGTCATTTGTAGCATCGCTCTTCAGAGAAGGTAAACTTTAGACTGATTAATTGGATGGGATGCTGCCCCTCCTGATGCCCCCCTGAACTACAGGGCTCTGAGCTTCCTCTGCACTAGCACGCACGGTTCAAACCAGACAGAACGTTGTTGGGCTGCAGTTGGAGACAGAAGTGAGAAGCACCTAGCCTGGAGATCAGGGACAGCTACTGGACGCTATGGCCACCACTGTCCACAGTTCCATTAGTAATCAACTAATCCAGCCAATAAATTAAAAGTAATCAATAAATCTTTAATGCTCAGCATAGACATGGACATGTAGAGCAACTTAAACCCGTAACAGACAAGCTCTTCAGTCTAAACCTATGCAAACAGAACCTTGTACCTTGTCCAGTGGTGAAGTTTCCTCACCACTAAATATTCCACAGTGGACTGTCAGTGGTGTTAGAACAAAGTGGAAGTGATTGAGAACGACAGCAACTCAGACACCAAGTGGTAGAACACGTACAATGACAGAGCAAGTCAGCGGATGCTGAGGAGCATAGAGCACAGAGGTCACCAACTTTCTACAGAGTCCATCACTACAGACCTCCAAACTTCATGTGGTCTTCAGATCAGCTCAAGAACGGAGCGTAGAGAGCTTCATGGAATGGGTCTCCATGGCCGAGCAGCTGCATCCAAGCCTTACATCACCAAGAACAATGCAGAGCGTCATCACTGGACTCTAGAGCAGTGGAGACGTGTTCTCTGGAGTGACCAACCACACTTCTTCGTCTGGCAATCTGATGGACGAGTCTGCGTTTGGCGGTTACCAGGAGAACGGTTCTTGTCTGACTGCATTGTGTTGAGTGTAAAGTTTGGTGGAGGGGGGATTATGGTGTGGGGTTGTGTTTCAGGAGGTGGGCTCGGACCCTCAGTTCCAGTGAAAGGAACTCTTAATGCTTCAGAAGAGATTCTTGACTCCCAACTTTGTGGGGACAGTTCCTTCCTGTTCCAACAGGGCTGCCCACCAGTGCACAGAGCAGCTCCATAAAGACATGGAGGAGGAGTTTGGTGTGGAAGAACTTGACTGGTCTGACCTCTACCTGATAGAACACCTTTGGGATGGATTAGAGTGGAGACTGTGAGCCAGACCTTCTCTTCCAACATCAGTGTCTGACCTCATAGATGTTCTTCTGGAAGAACTGTTGGTCAAACATTCCCATAAACACTCTCCTAAACCGTGTGGAGAGTCTTCCCAGAAGATCTGAAGCTGTTATAGCTGCAAAGGTTGGACCGATATCCTATTAAACCCTATGGTTTAAAGAATGGGACGCCACTCCAGTTCGTATACGTGTGAAGATAGACGAGTGAATACGTTTGGTAGTGTAGCGTTAGTGAGATCCTGCTAGTGTGGGTTTCCTCTCGTGGGTGAGAACCTGATTATTATGACCCGTGTATGTCGTGTTGGTCACTACGCTGAGACACCTGGTCAGAGCGGCGAGCAGGAGGTGGACGTACCGTGGAGGAGGGACTGGAGGGTCCGGTGGAGAGAGTTCTCCAAAAACACCAGCAGAACATCAGAAAACACACGTGGAACACTGCCAGGTACACTACTGAGAGAGAGAGAGAGAGAGAGAGAGAGAGAGAGAGAGAGAGAGAGAGAGAGAAGAAGTGTGAGATAGAGTGACAGAAGGAGGGCGAGAGGTAAAGAGGGAGGGAGAGGGAGGTAGTGAGGTTAAGAAGGACAGAAGGATACAGATGGAGAGAACATGATATATATATAAGGGGTCAGAGATAAAGGAATAGAGAGAGACGAAGATGGTGAGATGGACAGAAAGAGATTGAAACCGAGGGAGAGGGAAAGAGAGAGACAGAGATGGAGACAAAAAGAAAAGCAGAGTGAGACACAGTGACAGAAAGAAAGTGAAAGAGGGATGAAAAGAGAGGACAAAAAAAGGAGAGGAAAGAGAGAAAGGGAGAGGAAAGAAAAAAAGACAGAAAAAAGGGAGAGAGAGAGGGATGGAGAGAGGAGAGAGGAGACAGAAAAGGTGAGGAAAGAGAGAGAGAAGAGAAAGACAAAAAAGAGGGAGAGAGAGACAGAAAATAGGGAGAGAGAGAGGGATGGAGAGAGACAGAGAGAGACAGAAAAGAGTAAGAGAAAAAGACAGAAAAGAGGGAGAGAGAGACAGAAAAGAGGGAGAGAGACAGAAAAGATAGAGAGAGGGAAAGAGAGACAGAAAAGAGAGAGAGACAGAAGAGAGACAGAAGAGATAGAGAGAGGGAAAGAGAGACAGAAAAGAGAGAGAGACAGAAGAGAGAGAGAGGGAAAGAGAGACAGAAAAGAGAGACAGAAAAGAGAGAGAGAGAAAGAGGAGAGAGAGGCAGAAGAGAGAGAAAGAGAGACAGAAAAGAGAGAGAGGGAAAGAGACAGAAAAGAGAGAGAGAGAAAGAGGAGAGAGAGAGAGACAGAAGAGAGAGAGACAGAAGAGAGAGAGAAAGAAAGAGGAGAGAGAGACAGAAGAGAGAGAGAGACAGAAAAGAGAGAGAGAGGGAAAGAGAGAGACAGAAGAGACAGATAAGAGAGAGAGAGAAAGAGGAGAGAGAGAGACAGAAGAGAGAGAGAGAGAGACAGAAAAGAGAGAGAGACAGAAAAAAGAGAAAGACAGAAAAAAGAGAGACAGAAAAAAAAGAAAGACAGAAAAGAGAGAGAGACAGAAAAGAGAAAGAGAGAGAGAGTTAATTCACTGATATAATGTGATAGACAGATATTGATAGGTGATTAAAGAGACTGAGTGAATGAAGAGTGCAGGTTAAATGTGTTAGAGGTGTTAAAGGTGTGGCTGTGCAGGTGGAGGGTCAGGCAGGTGTGCAGGTGTTACCTCTCTGTGTGCCACACTTCAAAGTCACTGCAGAGAGAAACACAACAGCAACATCACTCAACACCATCAATACCATCACTCAACACCATCAATACCATCACTCAACACCATCAACACCATCATTCAACACCATCAATACCATCACTCAACACCATTAATACCATCACTCAACACCATCAATACCATCACTCAACACCATCAATACCATCACTCAACACCATCAATACCATCATTCAACACCATCAATACCATCACTCAACACCATCAACACCATCATTCAACACCATCAATACCATCACTCAACACCATCAATACCATCATTCACCACCATCAATACCATCACTCAACACCATCAACACCATCACTCAACACCATCAACACCATCACTCAACACCATCAACACCATCACTCAACACCATCACTCAACACCATCAATACCATCACTCAACACCATCAATACAATCACTCAACACCATCAACACCATCACTCAACACCATCAACACCATCAACACCATCACTCAACACCATCAATACTATAATTCACCACCACTCAACACCATCAATACCACAATTCACCACCACTCAACACCATCAATACTATAATTCACCACCACTCAACACCATCAATACCACAATTCACCACCACTCAACACCATCAATACTATAATTCACCACCACTCAACACCATCAATACTATAATTCACCATCACTCAACACCATCAATACCATCACCCAACACCATCAATACCATCACTCACCACCATCAATACTATAATTCACCACCACTCAACACCATCAATACCACAATTCACCACCACTCAACACCATCAATACTATAATTCACCACCACTCAACACCATCAATACCACAATTCACCACCACTCACCACCATCTATACTATAATTCACCACCACTCAACACCATCAATACTATAATTCACCACCACTCACCACCATCAATACTATAATTCACCACCACTCAACACCATCAATAACATCACTCAACACCATCAATACTATAATTCACCACCACTCAACACCATCAATACCATAATTCACCACCACTCAACACCATCAATACCATAATTCACCACCACTCACCACCATCAATACTATAATTCACCACCACTCACCACCATCAATACTATAATTCACCACCACTCAACACCATCAATACCCTAATTCACCACCACTCACCACCATCAATACTATAATTCACCACCACTCACCACCATCAATACTATAATTCACCACTACTCACCACCATCAATACTATAATTCACCACTACTCACCACCATCAATACTATAATTCACCACCACTCAACACCATCAATACTATAATTCACCACCACAACACCATCAATACCATAATTCACCACTCAACACCATCAATACCTTAATTCAAAACCATCAATACTATAATTCACCACCACTCAACACCATCAATACTATAATTCACCACCACTCAACACCATTAATACCATAATTCACCACCACTCACCACCATCAATACCATAATTCACCACCACTCAACACCATCAATACTATAATTCACCACCACTCAACACCATTAATACCATAATTCACCACCACTCAACACCATCAATACCATAATTCACCACCACTCACCACCATCAATACCATAATTCACCACCACTCACCACCATCAATACCAAAATCCACCACCACTCACCACCATCAATACCACAATTCACCACCATCAATACCATAATTCCCCACCACTCAACACCATCAATACCATGATTCCCCACCACTGACCACCATCAATACCATAATTCACCACCACTCACCACCATCAATACCATAATTCACCACCACTCACCACCATCAATACCACAATTCACCACCACTCACCACCATCAATACTATAATTCACCACCACTCAACACCATCAATACCATAATTCACCACCACTCACCACCATCAATACCATAATTCACCACCACTCACCACCATCAATACTATAATTCACCACCACTCAACACCATCAATACCATAATTCACCACCACTCACCACCATCAATACCCTAATTCACCACCACTCACCACCATCAATACCAAAATCCACCACCACTCACCACCATCAATACCACAATTCACCACCATCAATACCATAATTCCCCACCACTCAACACCATCAATACCATGATTCCCCACCACTGACCACCATCAATACCATAATTCACCACCACTCACCACCATCAATACCATAATTCACCACCACTCACCACCATCAATACCATAATTCACCACCACTCACCACCATCAATACTATAATTCACCACCACTCAACACCATCAATACTATAATTCACCACCACTCACCACCATCAATACCATAATTCACCACCACTCAACACCATCAATACTATAATTCACCACCACTCACCACCATCAATACTATAATTCACCACCACTCACCACCATCAAACCAGCTCCTGAGGGTCTCTCTCCACCAGCTGTTCAGTACAAGCATTAGAACCACTCCTACTGACTGGTTCTCACTTTAGACCCCCACTAATCTAAACACATCCCATAATAATCTACAGCACACACAACGGTATCATTAAACACAACATAAACACAAACAAAAATAACATACAAACAGTGCCCTACATTAAATATTAATACTCTACTATTATTATTATTATTATTATTATTATTAATAGCCGTTATTAATAGTAACAGTTCTAAATGAAAGACTGAATGAAAACTTACTGAGACAGAGCTGAATGACGTAAGCGTAGTATGACCACACGGCCACGGCGGTTACTATCAGCACCGGAACCCACCGGAGAACCTTCATACTGGAGCTGGAGCAGCTTCTGACCAGCCGCGCCAAAACCGGCGGACTTAAACTTTTCAAAACCCACCCGTATTCCGGACTCCCCGCCTTCCGCGCTTCTATTGGCTACTTCAGGCTCACAGAGCGGTCCGCGCGCTCCCGTTACGTTAGAGCCCCGTCTACCATGTACCGCTGAAGCCCCGCCCACACCTTCGACAGGGTTTTCTATGTCCCGCCCCTCAGACGCGACTATTGGCTACTCACATGCGGTCTGACGTCCAACACGGCTGAAGCCCCGCCCTCGGGGTTTATCGCTTCAACGCATGAAGCCCAGTAAAACACTAGGCCACAGCGCTCCCTAGCGGTAATCAAGCACAAGGTACTTTCATCACTTCCTTTATTAGTCAATTAAAATACAAACCACAGGACCTAAAACAAAGTACACCATCAAACATGTAGCACAAGTTTCTCTTAAAGGGGCACTCCACCCATTTCTCTGGAATTCAGCTTTCTTTTTTTTGCATCTGTTTTTAGACCAAATCCTCACTTCAAACAACGTCTCAGACATCAGACAGTGTTTAGAACCAGTTACCGTAGTAACTGTCTGTGAGGGAGCTTCTGGACGTCTGGTTCCATTCACCACCACTGTTAACAGAGCGTTTCACACGGAACCAGCCTGAACTCTGTTCACATCTCATCCCTTTAATCATGTAGAAAAAAGATAGATAGATAGAGAGATAGAGAGAAAGATAGAGATAAAGAGAGGGAGAGAGAGAAGAAAAAGAGAGAGGAGGGCGAGGAGAGGACAAAGAAACAGAGAGAGAGAGAGAATGAGAGACAGTTTCTCGAGAACAGAGCGCTTCACTCTGACCGGGTCTGATTACGTCTGAGCTGATTAACTCTGTAGATTAATACGGGTGGAGTTCCCCTTTAACACACATTCAAGTTTATCAGTCTGTAGTTACCATGACGAGAAGAGCAATAGAAAAGGGGGAGGACAGCACTCGTCTGTACTCTTTCATCTTTGGCTCTGTCTCTTCTGTCACTCAGTGCTAGACTGTCTACACTTCCTACGTTCCTCAGTGAAATAGAACCGACTCGGCTCGGTCCAGAGTCACGCCACTGTGTGTAGCTTCCCAACGCTTCATCCCAACACCTCATCCTAACACCTCATCCCAACACCTCATCCCAACGCTTCATCCCAACGCTTCATCCCAACACCTCATCCCAACACCTCATCCCAACACCTCATCCTAACACCTCATCCCAACACCTCATCCCAACGCTTCATCCCAACGCTTCATCCCAACACCTCATCCCAACACCTCATCCCAACACCTCATCCTAACACCTCATCCCAACACCTCATCCCAACACCTCATCCCAACACCTCATCCCAACACCTCATCCTAACACCTCATCCCAACGCCTCATCCCAACGCCTCATCCCAACGCTTCATCCCAACGCTTCATCCCAGCACCTCATCCTAACACCTCATCCCAACGCCTCATCCCAACGCCTCATCCCAACGCTTCAGCCCAACGCTTCAGCCCAGCGCTTCAGCCCAACGCTTCAGCCCAACGCTTCAGCCCAACGCTTCAGCCCAACGCTTCAGCCCAGCGCTTCAGCCCAGCGCTTCAGCCCAGCGCTTCAGCCCAGCGCTTCAGCCCAACGCTTCATCCCAGCGCTTTAGCCCAACGCTTCAGCCCAGCGCTTCAGCCCAGCGCTTCAGCCCAGCGCTTCAGCCCAACGCTTCAGCCCAGCGCTTCAGCCCAGCGCTTCAGCCCAGCGCTTCAGCCCAGCGCTTTAGCCCAGCGCTTTAGCCCAACGCTTCAGCCCAGCGCTTCAGCCCAGCGCTTCAGCCCAGCGCTTCAGCCCAACGCTTCAGCCCAGCGCTTCAGCCCAGCGCTTCAGCCCAACGCTTCAGCCCAACGCTTCAGCCCAACGCTTCAGCCCAGCGCTTCAGCCCAGCGCTTCAGCCCAACGCTTCAGCCCAGCGCTTTAGCCCAGCGCTTTAGCCCAACGCTTCAGCCCAGCGCTTCAGCCCAGCGCTTCAGCCCAGCGCTTCAGCCCAGCGCTTCAGCCCAACGCCTCATCCCAGCGCCTCATCCCAGCGCTTCAGCCCAATGCTTTAGCCCAACGCTTCAGCCCAACGTCTCATCCCAGCGCCTCATCCCAGCGCTTCAGCCCAACCCAACACATGATTCTCTGAGCTTCTGGTTAACGGTAAGCCGGGACGAGGTGTGGTGACGGCAGCGCCTGGGCGAGGTGTGGTGACGGCAGCGCCTGGGCGAGGTGTGGTGACGGGGAGAGGTGCGATTAACGGTAAACCAGTGATTAACGGTAAACCAGTGATTAATCAATATAACTAATAATTAATATAACTAACAGAATTAATATAACTAATATATGGAGGTACAGAAGAAAGCAGGACATCTACTCGAGCACCACCCCTGTGTTGAGCTTCATTAGTCTCGTTAGATCCCGTTAAGGACACTGCTCCGGGGCGAGGTGCGGTGACGGCAGGGCCGGGGTGAGGTGCGGTGACGGCAGGGCCGGGGCGAGGTGCGGTGACGGCAGGGCCGGGGCGAGGTGCGGTGACGGCAGGGCCGGGGTGAGGTGCGGTGACGGCAGGGCCGGGGCGAGGTGCGGTGACGGCAGGGCCGGGGTGAGGTGCGGTGACGGCAGGGCCGGGGTGAGGTGCGGTGACGGCAGGGCCGGGGCGAGGTGCGGTGACGGCAGGGCCGGTGCGAGGTGTCGGGACGGCAGGGCCGGGGCGAGGTGCGGTGACGGCAGGGCCGGTGCGAGGTGTCGGGACGGCAGGGCCGGGGCGAGGTGCGGTGACGGCAGGGCCGGTGCGAGGTGTCGGGACGGCAGGGCCAGGGCGAGGTACGGTGACGGCAGGGCCGGGGCGAGGTGTGGTGGCGGCAGCGCCGAGGCTACATCAGTTACTGATGGGGCTACTTGGGAAGAACGGCTGGAGGGAACGTCCAGTGCACTCGTTCTCAGAGAGGAGGACCTCCGTCCTGGTTCTCTGGCAGGCTCGTCGATCAGCTTCAGGTCCGAGTGGCTGCCGAGGCCTTGAAGAGTTGGAGGAAGGGCTGAGGAGGGTCCGCCCCCTGGATAGATCCGACCCCCTGATGAATGTCCAACCCTGGAGGGGAGCCCACCCCTTGAAGAGGGCCCACCCCTTGAGGAGGGCCCACCCCTTGAGGAGGGCCCACCCCTTGAGGAGGGCCCACCCCTTGAGGAGAGCCCGCTACTGGAGGAGAGCCCGGCCCCTGATGAGTTTCCGCCCACTGAGAAGAGCCAGCTACTGGAAGTCAGCCCACCCCTTGAAGAGAGTCCACTTGCTGTGGATGGCCCGCTACTGGAGGAGAGCCGGACCCCTGATGAGTGTCCGCCTGCTGAGGAGAGCCTGGCTCCTGTCTGGGCCGGTGCAGTGGGAGGGGCTTGGTCGGTGGGATTAGGGGTGGGGTCTAGTCTCTTAGCCAGAATCTGCTGCGTCCAAATGATGAGCTGAGAGAGAGAGAGAGAGAGAGAGAGAGAGAGAGAGAGAGAGAGAGAGAGAGAGAGAGAGAGAGAGAGGGTTAATGACTGTATATACATAATTTATAATATATAGTCAATAAGTGTGTATATATCATTTATAACAGAGTCAATGAGTGTATATGAATCATTTATACAGCCAATGGATGTATATATCAGGAGTGTATCTACCATGTCATATAGTCAATAAGTGCACATGTCATATATAATTAATTAGTGTGTATCATATATAATATATAGTAAATGAGAGCATATATATATATATATATATATCATTAATAATTTACAGTAAATAAGGGTATATATCGTTTATAATATACAGTAAATGAGTATATATCATTTATAATATATAGTTAGTGAGTGTATATATATATAATTTATAATGTATAGTACATGAATATATATAATTTATAATAGAGCTAATGAGTGTATGTATATCATTTATAATATATAAATGTGTTAGAGAGTATATATCGTTTTAGAAATATAGTCAATGAGTGTGTATATATCATTTATAACATAGTTAATGAGTGTATATATCATTTACAATATATAGTTAACAAGTGAATATATAATTTATAACATAGTTGAGAGTAAATATTTAGTCAACTAGTGTATATGTATCATGTATAATATATTGTGGATGAGTGTATATATCATTTAGAATATAGTCAACGAGAGTACACTTTTTTAATATATAGTCAGTGTGTGTGTGTATATATATATCATTCATAATAGAATTAGAGTGTATATATCGTTTATAATATATAGTAAATTAGTATATACACATCATTTTAATACACAGTCAATGAGTGTAAATATATCATTTATAATATATAGTTAATGAGCATATATGTATCATTTATAATATATAGTAAATAAGTGTATATATAAAATAATAATATACAGTCAATGAGTGTATATATATAATTTATAATATAAAGTAATACGTGCATATATATATATATATATAATTTATAATATATAGTTAATGAGTGTGTGTATATATATATATAATTTATAATATATAGTTAATGAGTGTACATATATCACTTATAATGTATAGTTAATGAGTGTATATATAAAATTTAGAATATATAGTAAATAAGTGTATGTATATAAAATAATATATAGTCAATTAGTGTATATATATATCATTTATAATATATAGTTAATGAGTGTAGATATCATTTATAATATATAGTCAATGAGTGTATATATATCATTTATAATATATAGTCAATGAGTGTGTATATATCATTTTTAATACATAGTCAATGAGTGTGTATATATCATTTATAATATATAGTTAATGAGCGTATATGTATCATTTATAATATATAGTTAAAGAGTGTATATATATCATTTATAATATATAGTGAATAAGTATATGTAAAAATAATATAGTCAATGAGTATATATATCATTTATAACATAGTTAATGAGTATATATATCATTTATAATATATAGTAACGAATGTATATAATCATTTATAATATATAGTTAGAGCGTACACATATAATTTATAATATAAAGTAATGAGTATATATATATATATATATATATATATATATATATATATATATATATATATAATTTATAATATAAAGTAATGAGTATATATATATATATATATATATATATATATATATATATATATATATATATATATAAAATTTATAATATATAGTCAATGAGTAAATGTATATGAACCATTTATATGTATATACGTAGTCTACTACTGACTCTATGAGACTATCGGAGGGTCAGAGGATCAAACTAGTGATGTGAATTAGTGGTGTTAATAACTGAGCACGTTATTTACAGACTACTACTACACAGCTCTGATCACTACACACCAGGCTGAACATTCACCCTGATTAACAGCCCGTAGAGGCAGAGGCAGAGGCAGAGCCAGAGGCAGAGGCAGAAGTAGAGGCTGTTCGTTTAGCCAGAATCTTCTGCAAACAGAGAACAAGCTGGGAGAAAACAGAAAGAGAAGAAGAAGAGAAGGAGAGTAAGTATATTTTTATTGCAATGCAGGTAAAGGTCATTCTTTATCACAGACTAAGAGAGCAGAGGAGGAGAAGGAGGAGGAGGAGGAAGAGAGAGAGAGAGAGAGAGAGAGAGAGAGAGAGAGAGAGAGAGAGAGAGAGAGAAAGAGAGAGAGAGGATATAAAGAATTCTTTTTTACACCAATCCATGTGGTTGCAGTAGCTTTTTGTTCCTGTAACAAAAAGGTTTAAAGGTTTAAAGGTTCCTTTAAAAGTTCCACAAACTGTAAACCTGTAATAACGCTGTTATATAGTGTACTAGTGAGAGTTCAGTACTCAGAACTGTAAACCTGTCATAAGGCTGTTATATAGTCTACTAGTGAGAGTTCAGTACCCAGAACTGTAAACCTGTAATAAGGCTGTTATATAGTGTACTAGTGAGAGTTCAGTACTCAGAACTGTAAACCTGTAATAAGGCTGTTATATAGTGTAATAGTGAGAGTTCAGTACTCAGAACTGTAAACCTGTAATAACGCTGTTATATAGTGTACTAGTGAGAGTTCAGTACTCAGAACTGTAAACCTGTAATAACGCTGTTATACAGTGTAATAGTGAGAGTTCAGTACTCAGAACTGTAAACCTGTAATAAGGCTGTTATATAGTGTAATAGTGAGAGTTCAGTACTCAGAACTGTAAACCTGTAATAACGCTGTTATATAGTGTAATAGTGAGAGTTCAGTACTCAGAACTGTAAACCTGTAATAACGCTGTTATATAGCGTAATAGCGAGAGTTCAGTACTCGGAACTGTAAACCTGTACTAAGGCTGTTATATCGCGTAATAGCGAGAGTTCGGTACTCGGAACTGTAAACCTGTAATAACGCTGTTATATAGCATAATAGCGAGAGTTCAGTACTCAGAACTGTAAACCTGTAATAACGCTGTTATACAGTGTAATAGTGAGAGTTCAGTACTCAGAACTGTAAACCTGTAATAAGGCTGTTATATAGTGTAATAGTGAGAGTTCAGTACTCGGAACTGTAAACCTGTACTAACGCTGTTATATAGCGTAATAGCGAGAGTTCGGTACTCGGAACTGTAAACCTGTAATAAGGCTGTTATATAGCGTAATAGCGAGAGTTCGGTACTCGGAACTGTAAACCTGTAATAAGGCTGTTATATAGCGTAATAGTGAGAGTTCAGTACTCGGAACTGTAAACCTGTACTAACGCTGTTATATAGCGTAATAGCGAGAGTTCGGTACTCGGAACTGTAAACCTGTAATAAGGCTGTTATATAGCGTAATAGCGAGAGTTCAGTACTCAGAACTGTAAACCTGTAATAACACTGTTATATAGTGTAATAGTGAGAGTTCAGTACTCAGACTGTAAACCTGTAATAAGGCTGTTATATAGCGTAATAGCGAGAGTTCAGTACTCAGAACTGTAAACCTGTAATAACACTGTTATATAGTGTAATAGTGAGAGTTCAGTACTCAGAACTGTAAACCTGTAATAACACTGTTATATTACATTAGATGCACATGGTCCTCCAGAATGGTTCAGTAGTCCTTGGCAGTGACGCCCATCTAGCACAAGTATTGGACCAAACCATCAGTGATCCACCCCCATGCTTCACTCTGGGCATGCAACAGTCTGGGTGGTCTGCTTCTTCTGGGCTTCTCCACACCATATCTCTCCCGGATGTGGGGAAAACAGTAAAGGTGGACTCCATCCTTTACATCCCCTGGAAATGGATAGCTGGTGTCTGATTAAAAAAAATCATTCCTCCTCATCTTCAATCTCTCCAGACCTTCAACTCGTTCCAACTCTCCAAACATTCTGGCGATTCTTCAGGAAACAACTGGTGTTCAACTCTTTCCAGGCGTGCCCGTTTACTTCTACGTGAGGATCATCATCTGCTTTGAAGGTGTGTGTTGCAATAGTGTGTGAAGCATGTTGGTCCTGAGGTTTCGATACTCAGGAACATGGTCGAGGTAGGGAAGGCTGAAAAACGACCACCTTCGAACAAGAAACATAAGATGAAACGTCAAGACTGGGCCAAGAAAGATCTTCAGACTGAGGTTTCATGGACTGGTGAAATGAGAGGGACTCTTGACGGGCCAGATGGATGGACCCGAGGCTGGATCGGTAAAAGACAAGAGAGCTCCACTTAGACGCCAGCAAGGTAGAGCTGGGGTATTGGTATGGGCTGGTATCATCAAAGATGAACTTGTGAGACCTTTTCAGGTTGAGGATGGAGTGAAGCTCAACTCCCAGACCTCCTGCCAGTTTCTGGAAGACACCTTCTTCAAGCAGTGGTACAGATCAGATGAAGTCTAATAATGGTCTAATTGATCAATACACATACAGGAGCGATGTCATGGGAATATGAAGATCAGATAAAGTCTAATTATGATCATTAGCTCTGTTTCATGTATTCTGGTACAGATCAGATAAAGTCTAATTATGATCATTAGCTCTGTTTTATGTATCCTGGTACAGATCAGATAAAGTCTAATTATGATCATTAGCTCTGTTTCATGTATTCTAGTACAGATCAGATAAAGTCTAATTATGATCATTAGCTCTGTTTCATGTTTTCTGGTACAGATCAGATAAAGTCTAATTATGATCATTAGCTCTGTTTCATGTATTTTAGTACAGATCAGATAAAGTCTAATTATGATCATTGGCTCTGTTTCATGTATTCTAGTACAGATCAGATAAAGTCTAATCATGATCATTGGCTCTGTTTCATGTATTCTGGTACAGATCAGATAAAGTCTAATTATGATCATTAGCTTTGTTTCATGTATTCTGGTACAGATCAGATAAAGTCTAATTACGATCATTAGCTCTGTTTCATGTATTCTGGTACAGATCAGATAAAGTCTAATTACGATCATTAGCTCTGTTTCATGTATTCTAGTACAGATCAGATAAAGTCTAATTACGATCATTAGCTCTGTTTCATGTATTCCGGTACACATCAGATAAAGTCTAATTATGATCATTAACACTGTTTCATGTATTCTGGTACAGATCAGATAAAGTCTAATTATGATCATTAGCTCTGTTTCATGTATTCTGGTACAGATCAGATAAAGTCTAATTATGATCATTAGCTCTGTTTCATGTATTCTGGTACAGATCAGATAAAGTCTAATTATGATCATTAGCTCTGTTTCATGTATTCTGGTACAGATCAGATAAAGTCTAATTATGATCATTAACACTGTTTCATGTATTCTGGTACAGATCAGATAAAGTCTAATTACGATCATTAGCTCTGTTTCATGTATTCTGGTACAGATCAGATAAAGTCTAATTACGATCATTAGCTCTGTTTCATGTATTCTGGTACAGATCAGATAAAGTCTAATTATGATCATTAACACTGTTTCAAGTATTCTAGTACAGATCAGATAAAGTCTAATTACGATCATTAGCTCTGTTTCATGTATTCTAGTACAGATCAGATAAAGTCTAATTACGATCATTAGCTCTGTTTCATGTATCCTGGTACAGATCAGATAAAGTCTAATTACGATCATTAGCTCTGTTTCATGTATCCTGGTACAGATCAGATAAAGTCTAATTACGATCATTAGCTCTGTTTCATGTATCCTGGTACAGATCAGATAAAGTCTAATTACGATCATTAGCTCTGTTTCATGTATTCTGGTACAGATCAGATAAAGTCTAATTACGATCATTAGCTCTGTTTCATGTATTCTGGTACAGATCAGATAAAGTCTAATTATGATCATTAGCTCTGTTTCATGTATTCTAGTACAGATCAGATAAAGTCTAATTATGATCATTAGCTCTGTTTCATGTTTTCTGGTACAGATCAGATAAAGTCTAATTATGATCATTAGCTCTGTTTCATGTATTTTAGTACAGATCAGATAAAGTCTAATTATGATCATTGGCTCTGTTTCATGTATTCTAGTACAGATCAGATAAAGTCTAATCATGATCATTGGCTCTGTTTCATGTATTCTGGTACAGATCAGATAAAGTCTAATTATGATCATTGGCTCTGTTTCATGTATTCTGGTACAGATCAGATAAAGTCTAATTATGATCATTGGCTCTGTTTCATGTATTCTGGTACAGATCAGATAAAGTCTAATTACGATCATTAGCTCTGTTTCATGTATTCTGGTACAGATCAGATAAAGTCTAATTACGATCATTAGCTCTGTTTCATGTATTCTGGTACAGATCAGATAAAGTCTAATTACGATCATTAGCTCTGTTTCATGTATTCCGGTACACATCAGATAAAGTCTAATTATGATCATTAACACTGTTTCATGTATTCCGGTACAGATCAGATAAAGTCTAATTATGATCATTAGCTCTGTTTCATGTATTCTGGTACAGATCAGATAAAGTCTAATTATGATCATTAGCTCTGTTTCATGTATTCTGGTACAGATCAGATAAAGTCTAATTATGATCATTAGCTCTGTTTCATGTATTCTGGTACAGATCAGATAAAGTCTAATTATGATCATTAACACTGTTTCATGTATTCTGGTACAGATCAGATAAAGTCTAATTACGATCATTAGCTCTGTTTCATGTATTCTGGTACAGATCAGATAAAGTCTAATTACGATCATTAGCTCTGTTTCATGTATTCTGGTACAGATCAGATAAAGTCTAATTATGATCATTAACACTGTTTCAAGTATTCTAGTACAGATCAGATAAAGTCTAATTACGATCATTAGCTCTGTTTCATGTATTCTAGTACAGATCAGATAAAGTCTAATTACGATCATTAGCTCTGTTTCATGTATCCTGGTACAGATCAGATAAAGTCTAATTACGATCATTAGCTCTGTTTCATGTATCCTGGTACAGATCAGATAAAGTCTAATTACGATCATTAGCTCTGTTTCATGTATCCTGGTACAGATCAGATAAAGTCTAATTACGATCATTAGCTCTGTTTCATGTATTCTGGTACAGATCAGATAAAGTCTAATTACGATCATTAGCTCTGTTTCATGTATTCTGGTACAGATCAGATAAAGTCTAATTACGATCATTAGCTCTGTTTTATGTATCCTGGTACAGATCAGATAAAGTCTAATTATGATCATTAGCGCTGTTTCATGTATTCTAGTACAGATCAGATAAAGTCTAATTATGATCATTAACGCTGTTTCATGTATTCTAGTACAGATCAGATAAAGTCTAATTATGATCATTAACGCTGTTTCATGTATCCTGGTACAGATCAGATAAAGTCTAATTATGATCATTAGCTCTGTTTCATGTATTCTGGTACAGATCAGATAAAGTCTAATTATGATCATTAGCTCTGTTTCATGTATTCTGGTACAGATCAGATAAAGTCTAATTATGATCATTAGCTCTGTTTCATGTATTCTGGTACAGATCAGATAAAGTCTAATAATGGTCGGATTGATGAATACACATACAAAAGTGATGTTATGGAATATCCTGGTACAGATCAGCCATCGTCAGGACAACATGCAACGCAGGGGAGGGACTAAGGGCGGGAATTACTGCAAAATACTCAACGCTGATTGGTCGAGGGGAGGGGCTAAGGGGCGGGGTTTTGATTTGACGACTATCAATCAAATTTAATCTGCTTTGTGTTTGATGTTCAGATGAAAGTGAGCAACTAGTATAGGTAACGTTAGCGACTAGCAGCTCCAGGTAACCAGCATAGCTAACTAAATAGTACGAGGGCGGAGCTTATATACACGGATGGTTGCTTCTATGTGATCGTGGCTGCTTGCAAACCGGCCAATCAGAGCAGAGCATGGTCTCGTTCTAGAACCTCGTGTGCTAGCAGGTGTTAGCGTGCGCGTACGTACTGCTTGCTGTGCGTGGAGCTTCCGCTGGTAGCTCTCGATCTTGCGTCGCCTCTCGCTTTCGAAGCTCTCCTGGGCCTGAAGAGCCATCTGCCTCATCTCCGCCCCGCTCAGAGAAGGGTTGTGCTTCATCTGCACACAGGTTCCACAGGGTTTCACACACAGAACAGCCTAAAGAACCCGCTCCACAGAGTCTAGAACAGCAGCGATGGACCAAACTCACCACTTCGCGTATGAAGAAGTCAGGAGCCCTGGACTCGATCTTCTGCAGAGCCTTCTGAAGGTCCAGGCGGCCTTTCTTCAACATAGCCTGGAGAACCACACACACAGAACCATATCAACACTGGGCGAAGGTCTCGCCGTGCTAGCCGCTGCGTGCATCGGGGGTGGTCTCTGTATAGTGGGGGGAGCCTCACCCGTATAAAGGCTGCCACTAGAGGGAAATGGGGGGGCACGAGGTAGAGGCAAAGCCCAGCAGACACACACCAAGACAGTCTAGAACCACAGACAGCTCATTTCAGCAGACACACACTAATGCAGTCTAGAACCACAGACAGCTCATTTCAGCAGACACACACTAATGCAGTCGAGAACCCTGAGAGGTCACAGCCACTGACGACTCATATCAGCAGACAAAAACTAAAACAGTCTAGAACCACACACAGCTCATTTCAGCAGACAAACACCAACACAGTCTAGAACCACAGACAGCTCATTTCAGCAGACACACACTAATGCAGTATAGGACCCTGAGAGATCAGAGCCACCGAGGGCTCATATCAGCAGACAAACACCAACACAGTCTAGAACCACAGACAGCTCATTTGAGGAGACAAGCACTAACTCAGTCTAGAACCGCAGATACATACTAACACAGTCTAGAACCACGGACGGCTCATTTCAGCAGACTAACAGTCTAGAAACCTGAGAGTCTAGAATCCTTAGAGATCAGGTCCAACACATTTCAGTAGACAAACATTAATGTAGTCTAGAACCACAGGCAGCTCATTTCAATAGACTAACAGTCTAGAACCCTGAGAGATTAGGACCACGGACAGCTCATTTCAGGAGACACACTAACGCAGTCTAGAAACACAAACGGCTCATTTCAGCAGACAAGCACTAACTCAGTCTAGAACCGCAGACACACATGAACACAGTCTAGAACCACGGACAGCATTTCAGCAGACGCACACTAACACAGTCTAGAACCGCAGACACATACTAACACAGTCTAGAACCACAGACACATGAA
>CM038726.1:3594045-3601545 GCA_021613375.1 Megaleporinus macrocephalus
CTTTTACACTTTATTATTAAATATTAAACAGTATGAAAAGAGTAAGTAGAGCTTTTACACTTTATTATTAAATATTAATCAGTATTAATAGAGTAAGTAGAGCTTTTACACTTTATTATTAAATACTAAACTGTATTAATAGAGTAAGTAGAGCTTTTACACTTTATTATTAAATATTAAAAAGTATTAATAGAGTAAGTAGTGTTTTTACACTTTATTATTAAATATTAACCAGTATTAATAGAGTAAGTAGTGCTTTTACACTTTATTATTAAATATTAATCAGTATTAATAGAGTAAGTAGTGCTTTTACACTTTATTATTAAATATTAAACAATATTAATAGAGTAAGTAGTGCTTTTACACTTTATTATTAAATATAAATCAGTATTAATAGAGTAAGTAGAGCTTTTATACTTTATTATTAAATATTAAACAGTATTAATAGAGTAAGTAGAGCTTTTACACTTTATTATTAAATATTAAACAGTATTAATAGAGTAAGTAGTACTTTAACACTATTATTAAATATTAAACAGTATTAATAGAGTAAGTAGAGCTTTTACACTTTATTATTAAATATTAACCAGTATTAATAGAGTAAGTAGTGCTTTTACACTTTATTATTAAATATTAACCAGTATTAATAGAGTAAGTAGTGCTTTTACACTTTATTATTAAATATTAATCAGTATTAATAGAGTAAGTAGTGCTTTTACACTTTATTATTAAATATTAAACAGTATTAATAAAGTAGAGCTTTTACACTTTATTATTAAATATTAAACAGTATTAATAGAGTAAGTCGAGCGTTTACACTTTATTATTAAATATTAACCAGTATTAAAAGAGTAAGTAGAGCGTTTACACTTTATTATTAAATACTAAACTGTATTAATAGAGTAAGTAGAGCTTATACACTTTATTATTAAATATTAAAAAGTATTAATAGAGTGAGTAGTGCTTTTACACTTTATTATTAAATATTAATAAGTATTAATAGAGTAAGTAGAACTTTTACACGTTATTATTAAATATTAATAAGTATTAATATAGTAAGTAGAGCTTTTACACTTTATTATTAAATTTTAAACAGTATAAATAGAGTAAGTAGTGCTTTTACACTATAATTACATTTTAACCAGTATTAATAGAGTAAGTCGAGCTTTTACACTTTATTCTTAAATATTAATCAGTATTAATAGAGTAAGTAGAGCTTTTACACTTTGTTATTAAGTATTAAACAGTATTAATAGAATAAGTAGAGGTTTTACACTTTATTATTAAATATTAATCAGTATTAATAGAGTAAGTAGAGCTTTTACACTTTATTATTAAATATTAATCAGTATTAATAGAGTAAGTAGAGCTTTTACACTTTATTATTAAATATTTACCAGTATTAATAGAGTAAGTAGAGCTTTTACACTTTATTATTAAATACTAAACAGTATTAATAGAGTAAGTAGTGCTTTTACACTTTGTTATTAAGTATTAAACAGTATTAATAGAATAAGTAGAGCTTTTACACTTTATTATTAAATATTAATCAGTATTTTTCATACGTCAGTGTGTTTATTTAACTCTTTCCAAGCTTCTCCTAAACAACCCAGTATTATTATCAGTTCTCATCTAATACCTGCTTTGACTGCTCAGTACTTCATTAAGCTAAATCAAGATTTGCTGCTGAAGGAACTGAACACATTCATACAGTGTCTGGGGCGTCCAGGAGAAATCTGGAACCTAACTTTGTTCTTCTGGATCAAGATCTGATCTACTTTTCTCACAATAACATATTCATGTTACTTTGTATTGTATGTATGATGTATGACCCATTTGAGACGCTGAAAACAAGGGTGGGGTTCCACAGAGCTCCATTCTGGGCCCTCCAGAGGCGCCAGCTACACTCTAATCGCTTCTCATCCTCTGTTCTAACCCAAACCAGAACTAACTCGGTCTCTTATCTCTTTCTGAGATAATAACCGCCCACCTGTCCCGCCCAGTACTGTAAGGGACTGACCACCAGGGCCCCCCACGTCACCTGGCGCCAACCAGTCCTCCTCTCCATTGGTGCCATTTGCTACATCCTTGACTGCATCACTGTATCATCCACCTGATGTAGCAGCTTCTAAAGCTCTTACCTTCAGACTCAGCTTTAGTTTAACAAACTGTAAATACTGTTCCACCAGAGGAGGAGGGGTCTCTGCTTGTGAGTCTGGTTCCTCCCAACATTTCTTCCTCCAGTTCTGAGGGAGTCGTGACTTCATGTTCTCAAGCTTCCATCGTTGGAAAAAGCTATACAAATAAACTTGACTGGACATTTCCTACAATTATACCAGGCATCAACCAATACCTAGAACTTATGCTGACCCAATCCATATATACCCAAGGTTAGAAGAAGTTTATGGCTCATTGAATCCCATCATTTATGGCAGGAACCCTTAAAAAAACTGCTCAAGCCAGATGGAACATGGAGACAGACCTATAAGACCAAGAACCAAGAACATCTGGACCACGGTATCTTCAAGAATACAGTGTATACTCTGAACTAGTCTCCATCTTCGTTCTGAAGCTAACGTCACTGCAGGAAACCTGGAGCTCAAGATATGATCTACATCTTTCTCAATGAGATATGTTCTAATCAGATCTGGTGAGCAAACACTTGTTAGAACTTCTCAGTAAGACTCGTGTGTGAGCACCTGTGCCAGGAAGCGGTAGACGTAAACGGGTTTCCTCTGGCCGAAGCGATAAACCCTGAAGATGCTCTGCACGTCGTAGGTGGGATTCCACGAAGCGTCGAACACCACCACCCTGTTGGCAGCTACCAGGTTAATGCCCAACGAGCCGGCCCTCGTGGAGATCAGGAACAACCTTCCACTGAGAGAGAGAGAGAGAGAGAGAGAGAGGGAGGATAATAGATATTACAATCTATGTAGGAGAACTAGATCATCACTATCCAGAGATAACCACGTACCTCCATTTCTGTGGATTTTTATTTTTTAACCTCATTTGCACACCACAGCTGTTGTTTACACTGTGTAGAAATGTCATGACGAACGGACCAATAGAAATGCTTCAAATTGGCTTCGGAAAAATTCTGGTTCCATTGACTTCCATTGAAAGTAAAGACGGTTTTTGGCCTCTCCTGTAAAGTTGCCATTTTGGGGATCCCTGTTTTACAAGCAATTATTGCTGTGAAAAATATCCAACTGGGATCCTCTATGGTATCTAGGAACATACAAAGCGAGCTATCCTATTGGTTAGGACTTTGGATGCTGGACTCACTATCATCATAATTAAACGATCATGTTTTCAATTTACAAAGAGACCAATTTAGTCATCAGATGTTCCTCTAGAACTTGCGCAAGTTCTTGATCGGTCACTCGCTAAATAGGTTCCATACTGGCCCCCTTGTGGGACCATCACCACTGGGGTTTGGATCGAGCTATAATCTTGAGCTGTAACTCCTTACAACTGTAAATGGGGTCCCGGAGCTACAACCTACCCAGATAAAACCTACATGGACACATCAGTTGGGCAGGTTTCAGGTAGTTGTTAGGAATGGAAGCGAGAAGCAGCGGAACTGTAAAACTGATACAAGCCAAAATACGTTTTAATGTCTTTTACAAGCTTCAAATAAAACATACGGACGACATATACAAGCTTCAAACGTCAGGGCTTGATCTGCAACAGCCAAAATGGGAACTGCTATTTATGTAAACTTCCATATATCTAGGACTCAACAGTTGAAATCACTTTACTGTACCTGAATTTTTGAGATTTATAGCGAGGACGTAAGGCGGCACTCAAATACTAAGCTGTGCAGTTCACAAAGTTTCTTTCTTGATATAAAAAATACCTGAAATACCTATTTTCTTTATGAATAAACCTGAATGTTTACGGTCATTTATATATTACTTATTTAAATTAGTTTATATATATATATATATATATATATATATATATATATATATATATATATATATATATATATATATATATATGTGTGTGTGTGTGTGTGTGTGTGTGTGTATATATATATAAATATATATATATATTCCTTTTAACGCTAATTTGTCTCTAACAAGCTAGAAATGTTAAAATCATAGACAGTGTATAGACAGTATATAGAGAGACAGTATATAGAGAGATTGTATAGTCTATAGAGAGTATATAGAATGTACTTAGAGTGTATAGACATTATATAGTGTATAGAGAGTATATAGTGTATAGAGAATGTATAGAGTATATAGAGAGTGTATAGAGTACATAGTGTATAGAGATTATATAAAGAGTGTATAGAGAATGTATAAAGTGTATAGAGATTATAGAGAGTGTATAGAGAGTACATAAAGAGTGTATAGAATATACACACACATATATATATATATTTTTTTTTTTCCTTTTAACGCTAATTTGTCTCTAACAAGCTAGAAATGTTAAAATCATAGACAGTGTATAGACAGTATATAGAGAGATTGTATAGAGATTATATAGTCTATAGAGAGTATATAGAATGTACATAGAGTGTATAGACATTATATAGTGTATAGAGAGTATATAGTGTATAGAGAATGTATAGAGTATATAGAGAGTGTATAGAGTACATAGAGAGTGTATAGAGATTATATAAAGAGTGTATAGAGAATGTATAAAGTGTATAGAGATTATATAGAGAGTGTATAGATTATTAAACCAATTAATTTAACAATGAAAGTTTTGTGAAAGCTTTTTTTTTTTTTTTAAAGATTTGTTGGTGTCCTCGCAGTCACAGTGTTTCCCCAACACTGATTTTGGATTGATGGTCTGAAATGACTTTAAAATTTAGTTTTTTTAATGAGCTGTTCTCATTTGGGTGCTCAGTGCCCCTAAAACCCTAAGCCTACAATCGCCCCTGACAGTTAATGAAATGTGTGTGTGTGTGTTACCGTTTGTTTCTGATGTTGTTGAACTCCTGAGCCCATTTCTTGCGCGCTGCTGCGGTGGTAGAGCCGTCTAAGCGGTAGTAGTCTTTATCTCGCA
Source organism: Megaleporinus macrocephalus (assembly GCA_021613375.1). Taxonomy (NCBI): domain Eukaryota; kingdom Metazoa; phylum Chordata; class Actinopteri; order Characiformes; family Anostomidae; genus Megaleporinus; species Megaleporinus macrocephalus. The sequence continues at coordinate 3,599,068 of CM038726.1, forward strand.
CCCAAGACTGCTTTCCTGGTATGTACAAACACGTTTTTTTTTTATTTTACTTAAAAAAAAAAAAAAAAAAAAAAAAACAACGTATGTGAAGCTGAAGGCTGAATAAAACAAGTACATATGAGGTGTACGTATGTTTATACCTACCTTTATACAGAGATTCCTTCCCCTCTCTCTTTGCACTGTCAGCCAATTTCAGGAAAGTTTCTATCAGGTCCAGTGAAACTAGAGACCGACTAAACACCAACCTGTAAGACCCCAAAGAATCATGTATTATTATTACCACAGTGTGTATCACTGCAGTACGCTTTACTGACCACTTTATATTTAGACCTACACATCTGTTTCACAAGTTCCTCACAAGACACATCAGTAATCTACAGAGTAGCAACATTCCAACAAGCTTTACTTTCTAGCAGTGAAATTTTAACGGTCACATACTAAGAAACTAGACGTTCTAACAAGGAAATTTTAACCAGCTACACGTTCTAACAAAGTTATTTTAAGAAACTAGACAATCTAACAGAGAAATTCTAACAAGCTACACTTTCAAACAGTGAAATTCTAACAAGCTAGACGTTCTAACAGTGAAATTCTAACAAGCTAGACGTTCTAACAGTGAAATTCTGACAAGCTAGACGTTCTAACAGTAAAATTCTAACAAGCTAGATGTTCTAACAGCAAAATTATAACAAGCTATACATTCTAACAGTGAAATTCGAACTAGCTAACATTCTAACAATGCGGTTTTAAACTGGACAGTCTCACAGTGAAATTCTATCTACGATTTATTTTTGGTCAGACATTCTAATAGCTAGAGTTTAGCTAGACTTTTTACCAAAAAATTCTAACAAGTTACATTATCTACCAGTGAAATTCTAACAAGTTACACTTTTTAACAGTGAAATTCTAACAAGCTACACGTTCTAACAGCAAAATTCTAACATTCTAGAATCATTTAACATTCTTTAAAACCGCATTGTTAGAATGTTAGTTTGTTAGAATTTTAATGTAATTCTAACAAGTTACATTATCTACCAGTGAAATTCTAAGAAGCTACACTTTCTAACAGTGAAATTCTAACAATCCACACTTTCTAACAGTGAAATTCTAACAAGCTACACTTTTTAATAGTGAAATTCAAACAAGCTACATTTTCTAACAGTGAAATTCTAATAGGCTACACTTTCTAACAGTGACATTCTAACGAGCTACACTTTGTAACAGTGAAATTATAACAGGCTACACTTTTTAACAGTGAAATTCTAAACAGCTACAATTTCTAACAGTAAAATTCTAACAAGCTACAATTTCTAACAGTGACATTCTAACAAGCTGCACCTTCTAACAGTGACATTCTAACAAGCTACACTTTCTAACAGTGAAATTAACAAGCTACAATTTCTAACAGTAAAATTCTAACAAGCTACACTTTCTAACAGTGAAATTCTAACAATCTACACTTTCTAACAGTGAAATTCTAACAATCTACACTTTCTAACAGTGAAATTCTAACAAGCTACACTTTCTAACAGTAAAATCCTAACAAGCTACACTTTTTAATAGTGAAATTCTAACAAGCTACAATTTCTAACAGTGAAATTCTAACAAGCTACACTTTTTAACAGTGAAATTCTAACAAGTTACATTATCTACCAGTGAAATTCTAACAATCTACACTTTCTAACAGTGAAATTCTAACAATCTACACTTTCTAACAGTGAAATTAACAATCTACACTTTCTAACAGTGAAATTCTAACAATCCACACTTTCTAACAGTGAAATTCTAACAAGCTACATTTTCTAACAGTGAAATTCTAACAAGCTACACTTTTTAATAGTGAAATTCAAACAAGCTAAATTTTCTAACAGTGAAATTCTAATAGGCTACACTTTCTAACAGTGAAATTCTAACGAGCTACATTTTCTAACAGTGAAATTCTAACAATCTACACTTTCTAACAGTGAAATTCTAACAGTGAAATTCTAACAAGCTACACTTTTTAACAGTGAAATTCTAAGAAGCCACACTTAACAGTGAAATTCTAAAAAGCTACACTTAACAGTGAAATTCTAACAAGCTACACTTAACAGTGAAATTCTAACAATCTACACTTTCTAACAGTGAAATTCTTACAATCCACACTTTCTAACAGTGAAATTCTAACAAGCTACATTTTCTAACAGTGAAATTCTAACAATCTACACTTTTTAACTGAAAATCTAACAAGCTACACTTTTTAACAGTGAAATTTTAACAAGCTACAATTTCTAACAGTAAAATTCTAATAAGCTAGACATTCTAACAGTTTGTGATGAGGCAAGTGGTGTTGCCCATCACCAGAGAATATGGGAGCGTGAAGGGAAATGCTTACTCTTACGGTCTGTCATTGCATCTGATTCACTTGCTTTTATTGCTAGGCCTTCTATAAGCTAATTCAACACAGCTAACTAAAATCAAACAAGCTAAAACATCTTG
>CM038726.1:3606545-3614045 GCA_021613375.1 Megaleporinus macrocephalus
GTGTTTTTGTTACAAGTTACTGTAGAATGGGGTAGAATATGGCAGGGTTGCTCTAAAGGGTGGATCAGTATTTGGCAGGGTGTTTTTATTACAAGTTACTGTAGAATGGAGTAGAATATGACAGGGTTGCTCTAAAGGGTGGATCAGTATTTGGCAGAGTGTTTTTATTACAAGTTACTGTAGAATGGAGTAGAATATGACAGGGTTGGCTCTAAAGGGTGGATCAGTATTTGGCAGGGTGTTTTTATTACAAGTTACTGTAGAATACGGGTAGAATATGGCAGGGTTGGCTCTAAATGGTGGATCAGTATTTGGCAGGGTGTTTTTATTACAAGTTACTGTAGAATGGGGTAGAATATGACAGGGTTGGCTTTAAATGGTGGATCAGTATTTGGCAGGGTGTTTTTATTACAAGTTACTGTAGAATGGGGTAGAATATGGCAGGGTTGGCTCTAAATGGTGGATCAGTATTTGGCAGGGTGTTTTTATTACAAGTTACTGTAGAATGGGGTAGAATATGGCAGGGTTGGCTCTAAAGGGTGGATCATTATTTGGCAGAGTGTTTTTCTTATACTGCAGGGTAGAATAGGAGCAGAATGTGGCAGGGTTGTATCCGTGTAATTACACTCTGAGAGATTGTTCTGGAGCGGCGTTCCCGTCAGGACGATCCTCCGGCGTGTACGGACGGAGCTCATGGCCTTAAAAATGCCCGTCGCGTCGTTCCTCAGGATGTGACCTTCATCACAAATCACCACATCAGGACCTAGCACAAACAAACAACAACAAAAACAAACATCAACATATAAATAAATACAAATAAAAAAATATTATAAATCAAAACGTCTAAAACAATGTTAACATCTAAAATACACTTTACACAAATGTTCTATGACATACCAAACCTATATGGCTTCAATGGTGGATCAGTATTTGGCAGGGTGTTTTATTCCACTGTAGTTTGGTATTTGAAATGTGGATCAGTATTTGGCAGGGGGAGTTTTTGCAGAGCGGTATGGAGGGGCTGAAGAGTGTGGGGCAGGTACCTGGACTCTGCAGAGCTGTTCGTAGACTCTGCTGGTGTCTGGCGTATTTGGCTCGCTGGCCGTGCAGGAGGATCCGGTATATTTCATAGCTCACGATCATCACCCCACCTTTCCTGTGCCACCTGCTCAAAGCCTCCACACGACAGAGCGCAGACTTCACTGTAGCAAGCTCGATCACCTGAGAGAGAGAGAGAGAGAGAGAGAGAGTGAGAGAGAGAGTGAGAGAGAGGGAGAGAGAAAGAGAGAGAGAGAGAGAGAGAGAGAGAGAGATACAGAGAGAGAGAGAGAGAGAGAGAGAGAGATACAGAGAGAGAGAGAGAGAGAGAGAGATAGAGATACAGAGAGAGAGAGAGAGAGAGAGATAGAGATACAGAGAGAGAGAGAGAGAGAGAGAGATAGAGATACAGAGAGAGAGAGAGAGAGAGAGAGAGAGAGAGAGAGAGTGAGAGAGAGAGAGAGATAGAGATACAGAGAGAGAGAGAGAGAGAGAGAAAGAGAGAGAGAGAGAGAGAGAGAGAGAGAGAGAGATAAGTACATTGTTGTGGGTATTTAAACTCTAGACTGAATAGATCTCTGAATCGACTGAGACCTCGTTAAGAACGGTCCAGCGCTGTATTAGTGGAAGGACGCTGGAGGAACATCATTTCCGAGGAAGGAATACAGTCGGAAAACAGTCTTGAATGATGGTGATCGACGATCACTTAACCGTGAAATCAAATCATAGAACAACAGTAGAACTACTCCGTACACATCGGTATTCCATACGCTGTGGTTTTCCAAACACTTGAGTATACCGCACTCTGCAGCATTTCGTAAACATCGGTATTCCATACATTGCGGTATTCCATGAAAAAAGTTAGCGAGATGTTAATGAGGTGGGAAAACATTCACGGCTACATACAAAGTTTTTTTCCAGAATATAACATGCTCCGCCCGTGGAAGCTGGTGTATGGAATACTGCTACGTCCATGGAGGCTGGTGTACGGAATACTGCTCTGTCTATGGAAACTGGTGTACGGAATATTGCTCCGTCTATGGAAGCTGGTGTACGGAATACTGCTTCGTCTATGGAAACTGGTGTACGGAATATTGCTCCGTCTATGGAAACTGGTGTACGGAATACTGCTTCGTCTATGGAAACTGGTGTACGGAATACTGCTCCGTCGGTGGAAACTGGTGTATGGAATACTGCTCCGTCTGTGGAAACTGGTGTATGGAATACTGCTCCGTCTGTGGAAGCTGGCATACGGAACACTGCTCCGTCGGTGGAAGCTGGCGTATGGAATACTGCTCTGTCCCTGGAAGCTGGTGTATGGAATACTGCTCGGCCCACGGAAGCTGGTGTACGGAATATTGCTTTGTCTGTGGAAACTGGTGTACGGAATACTGCTCCGTTGGTGGAAGCCGGTGTACGGAATATTGCTTTGTCTGTGGAAACTGGTGTACGGAATACTGCTCTGTCTGTGGAAACTGGTGTATGGAATACTGCTCTGGCTGTGGAAACTGGTGTATGGAATACTGCTCTGTCTGTGGAAAATGGTGTATGGAATACTGCTCTGTCTGTGGAAACTGGTGTACGGAATACTGCTCTGTCTGTGGAAAGTGGTGTATGTGGTGTGTTGGTGGAAGCTGGTCTATGGAATACTGCTCTGTATGTGGAAACTGGTGTACGGAATACTGCTCTGTATGTGGGAACTGGTGTACGGAATACTGCTCTGTCTGTGGAAACTGGTGCACGGAATACTGCTCTGTCTGTGGAAAGTGGTGCATGGAATACTGCTCTGTCTGTGGAAAGTGGCGTATGGAATACTGCTCCGTCAGTGGAAGCTGGTGTACGGAATATTGCTCTGTCAGTGGAAACTGGTGTACGGAATACTGCTCTGTCCCTGGAAGCTGGTGTACGGAATATTGCTCTGTCTGTGGAAGCTGGTGTACGGAATATTGCTCTGTCCGTGGAAGCTGGTGTACGGCATACTGCTCTGTCTGTGGAAGCTGGTGTACGGAATATTGCTCTGTCAGTGGAAACTGGTGTACGGAATACTGCTCTGTCCCTGGAAGCTGGTGTACGGAATATTGCTCTGTCTGTGGAAGCTGGTGTACGGAATATTGCTCTGTCCGTGGAAGCTGGTGTACGGAATACTGCTCTGTCTGTGGAAGCTGGTGTACGGAATACTGCTCTGTCCGTGGAAGCTGGTGTACGGAATACTGCTCTGTCTGTGGAAGCTGGTGTACGGAATACTGCTCTGTTAGTGGAAGCTGGTGTACGGAATACTGCTCGGCCTGTGGAAGGTGGCGTACGGAAAAACGTTCCGTCTATGTGAGCTGGCGTATGGAATACCGCTCCCTCCATGGAGGCTGGCGTACGGAATACTGCTCGGCCTGTGGAAGCTGGTGTACGGAATACTGCTCTGTCCGTGGAAGCTGGTGTATGGAATACTGCTCTGTCCGTGGAAGCTGGTGTACGGAATTCTGCTCTGTCTGTGGTAGCTGGTGTACGGAATACTGCTCTGTCTGTGGTAGCTGGTGTAGGGAATATTGCTCTGTCTGTGGAAGCTGGTGTACAGAATATTGCTCTGTCAGTGGAAGCTGGTGTACAGAATATTGCTCTGTCAGTGGAAGCTGGTGTACGGAATACTGCTCTGTCCGTGGAAGCTGGTGTACGGAATACTGCTCGGCCTGTGGAAGCTGGTGTACGGAAAATTGCTCTGTCCGTGGAAGCTGGTGTACGGAATACTGCTCTGTCCGTGGAAGCTGGTGTACGGAATACTGCTCGGCCTGTGGAAGCTGGTGTACGGAATACTGCTCTGTCCGTGGAAGCTGGTGTACGGAATACTGCTCTGTCCGTGGAAGCTGGTGTACGGAATATTGCTCTGTCAGTGGAAACTGGTGTACGGAATACTGCTCTGTTAGTGGAAACTGGTGTATGGAAAACTGACGGCACAAACTGTTTTTCTTCTTCGTTCTTTAAAGCTATTGGTCCAATGTGACCAATTAGAACGCATTTTGGTTGCTCAGCAGATTTTCAGCCAATCACTGCCTCCGATGAGACTTAGATATTCGTATGTGGTGTGAAAGACTCGCCTCGAGCTTTTGAGTTTTAATGCCGCTCTGCCACCTGTCGAACTCCGCCCTCCAGTTCAGAACCGTGTTCAGAGGACAGACCACCAACGCCGTCTTCAGACCCACCAGCTCGCACGACAGCACCGTGTGCAGGAACGCGATCACCTGAAACACCAACAGCACAGTTCATATCGCCCCCTACGCTTCCTGTAGTGTATTACAGTCTGTCAGAACCACCGTCGCCCCCTACGCTTTCTGTAGGGTATTACAGTCTGTCAGAACCACCGTCGCCCCCTACGCCTCCTGTAGGGTATTACAGTCTGTCAGAACCACCGTCGCCCCCTACGCCTCCTGTAGGGTATTACAGTCTGTCAGAACCACCGTCGCCCCCTACGCCTCCTGTAGGGTATTACAGTCTGTCAGAACCACCGTCGCCCCCTACGCCTCCTGTAGGGTATTACAGTCTGTCAGAACCACCGTCGCCCCCTACGCCTCCTGTAGGGTATTACAGTCTGTCAGAACCACCGTCGCCCCCTACGCTTCCTGTAGCGTATTACAGTCTGTCAGAACCACCGTCGCCCCCTACGCTTCCTGTAGCGTATTACAGTCTGTCAGAACCACCGTCGCCCCCTACGCTTCCTGTAGCGTATTACAGTCTGTCAGAACCACCGTCGCCCCCTACGCTTCCTGTAGCGTATTACAGTCTGTCAGAACCACCGTCGCCCCCTACGCCTCCTGTAGGGTATTACAGTCTGTCAGAACCACCGTCGCCCCCTACGCTTCCTGTAGTGTATTACAGTCTGTCAGAACCACCGTCGCCCCTACGCTTCCTGTAGTGTATTACAGTCTGTCAGAACCACCGTCGCCCCCCTACGCTTCCTGTAGTGTATTACAGTCTGTCAGAACCACCGTCGCCCCCTACGACTCCTGTAGTGTATTACAGTCTGTCAGAACCACCGTCGCCCCCTACGCTTCCTGTAGTGTATTACAGTCTGTCAGAACCACCGTCGCCCCCCTACGCTTCCTGTAGTGTATTACAGTCCGTCAGAAACCACCGTCGCCCCCTACGCTTCCTGTAGGGTATTACAGTCTGTCAGAACCACCGTCGCCCCCTACGCTTCCTGTAGCGTATTACAGTCTGTCAGAACCCACCGTCGCCCCCTACGCTTCCTGTAGCGTATTACAGTCTGTCAGAACCACCGTCGCCCCCCTACGCTTCCTGTAGTGTATTACAGTCTGTCAGAACCACCGTCGCCCCCTACGCTTCCTGTAGCGTATTACAGTCTGTCAGAACCACCGTCGCCCCCTACGCTTCCTGTAGTGTATTACAGTCTGTCAGAACCACCGTCGCCCCCTACGCTTCCTGTAGCGTATTACAGTCTGTCAGAACCACCGTCGCCCCCTACGCTTCCTGTAGTGTATTCCAGTCTGTCAGAACCACCGTCGCCCCCTACGCTTCCTGTAGTGTATTACAGTCTGTCAGAACCACCGTCGCCCCCTACGCTTCCTGTAGTGTATTACAGTCTGTCAGAACCACCGTCGCCCCCTACGCTTCCTGTAGTGTATTACAGTCTGTCAGAACCACCGTCGCCCCCTACGCTTCCTGTAGTGTATTACAGTCTGTCAGAAACCACCGTCGCCCCCTACGCTTCCTGTAGTGTATTACAGTCTGTCAGAACCACCGTCGCCCCCTACGCTTCTATAGTGTATTACAGTCTGTCAGAACCACCGTCGCCCCTACGCTTCCTGTAGTGTATTACAGTCTGTCAGAACCACCGTCGCCCCCTACGCTTCCTGTAGTGTATTACAGTCTGTCAGAACCACCGTCGCCCCCTACGCCTCCTGTAGGGTATTACAGTCTGTCAGAACCACCGTCGCCCCCTATGCTTCTTGTAGTGTATTACAGTCTGTCAGAACCACCGTCGCCCCCTACGCTTCCTGTAGGGTATTACAGTCTGTCAGAACCACCGTCGCCCCCTACGCCTCCTGTAGGGTATTACAGTCTGTCAGAACCACCGTCGCCCCTATGCTTCTTGTAGTGTATTACAGTCCGTCAGAACCACCGTTGCCCCCTACGCCTCCTGTAGTGTATTACAGTCTGTCAGAACCACCCTCGCCCCCTACGCTTCCTGTAGTGTATTACAGTCTGTCAGAACCACCGTCGCCCCCCTTCGCTTCCTGTAGTGTATTACAGTCTGTCAGAACCACCGTCGCCCCCTACGCTTCCTGTAGTGTATTACAGTCTGTCAGAACCACCGTCGCCCCCTACGCTTCCTGTAGTGTATTAGAGTCCGTCAGAACCACCGTCGCCCCCTACGCTTCCTGTAGTGTATTACAGTCCGTCAGAACCACCTTCGCCCCCTACGCTTCCTGTAGCGTATTACAGTCTGTCAGAACCACCGTCGCCCCCCTACGCTTCTCTGTAGTGTATTACAGTCTGTCAGAACCACCCGTCGCCCCCTACGCTCCTGTAGCGTATTACAGTCTGTCAGAACCACCGTCGCCCCCTACGCTTCCTGTAGTGTATTACAGTCTGTCAGAACCACCGTCGCCCCCTACGCTTCCTGTAGTGGTATTACAGTCTGTCAGAACCACCGTCGCCCCCCTACGCTTCCTGTAGTGTATTACAGTCTGTCAGAACCACCGTCGCCCCCTACGCTTCCTGTAGTGTATTACAGTCTGTCAGAACCACCGTCGCCCCCTACGCCTCCTGTAGGGTATTACAGTCTGTCAGAACCACCGTCGCCCCCTATGCTTCTTGTAGTGTATTACAGTCCGTCAGAACCACCGTTGCCCCCTACGCCTCCTGTAGGGTATTACAGTCTGTCAGAACCACCCTCGCCCCCTACGCTTCCTGTAGTGTATTACAGTCTGTCAGAACCACCGTCGCCCCCTACGCTTCCTGTAGTGTATTACAGTCTGTCAGAACCACCGTCGCCCCCTACGCTTCCTGAGTGTATTAGAGTCCGTCAGAACCACCGTCGCCCCCTACGCTTCCTGTAGTGTAATTACAGTCCGTCAGAACCACCTTCGCCCCCTACGCCTCCTGTAGTGTATTACAGTCTGTCAGAACCACCGTCGCCCCCTACGCTTCCTGTAGTGTATTACAGTCCGTCAGAACCACCTTCGCCCCCTACGCCTCCTGTAGTGTATTACACGTGTCAGTACCTGTAGTGTTTTTCCGAGACCCATGCAGTGTGCGAGGATGCAGCCGGAACCTGGAGACTCCTTCACCTTCACAATCGACTCACAACAGCTGTCCCACATAAACTGCACACCTACATGGAGGTATACAACACAAAAAAAAAATTATATCATTAAGGACCCCCACAGGACCACCAGAGAGCAGGTAGTATTAGGGAGGTGGGTCATTCTCAGCACTGCAGTGACCTCGGTG
>CM038726.1:3616545-3679045 GCA_021613375.1 Megaleporinus macrocephalus
TAAAGGCAGGCTGTTCGGGATCGTGTAGGTTAGGGTTAACGTTCTGTGGTTTTAGTGATGAGGGTTTCTGGAGAAGGACACACGACGTACTTTCTGAAGTGTCGGACGGGGGATGGAGTAGAGTAGGGTGGGAATGGTGATGAGGGGCTGGGTGGAGTGGATGGAGTGGATGGGAGTGGAGTAGTGGGGTGGGAAAGTGGAGATGTGGGCTGGGTGGAGTGGAGTGGAGTGGAGTGGAGGGTGGGATGGGTGGAGTGGAGGGTGAAGTGGAGTGGAGGTGGATGGAGTGGTGGAGTGGTGGGGAGGGTGGGATGGGAATGGTGAAGTGGGCTGGTGGAGTGGAGTGGAGTGGGATGAGTGGAGTAGTGGTGGGAATGGTGGGAAGTGGGTGAGTGGGCTGGGATGGAGTGGATGGAGTGGAGTAGGGTGGGAATGTGAAGTGGGGTGGAGTGGATGGAGTGGATGGAGTGGAGTAGGGTGGGAATGGTGAAGTGGGCTAGGGTGAGGGGTGGAGTGAGATGGAGTGGATGGTAAAGGGGTGGGAATGGATGAAGTGGAGGTAGGGTGGGATGGATGGTAGTAAGTAGGGTGGGAATGGTGAAGTGGGCTGGGTGGAGTGGATGGAGTGGATGGAGTGGAGTAGGGTGGGAATGGTGAAGTGGGCTGGGTGGAGTGGATGGAGTGGAGTAGGGTGGGAATGGTGAAGTGGAGTGAAGTGGATGGAGTGGATGGAGTGGAGTAGGGTGGGAATGGTGAAGTGGGCTGGGTGGAGTGGATGGAGTGGATGGAGTGGAGTAGGGTGGGAATGGTGAAGTGGGCTGGGTGGAGTGGATGGAGTGGATGGAGTGGAGTAGGGTGGGAATGGTGAAGTGGGCTGGGTGGAGTGGATGGAGTGGATGGAGTGGAGTAGGGTGGGAATGGTGAAGTGGAGTGAAGTGGATGGAGTGGATGGAGTGGAGAAGGGTGGGAATGGTGAAGTGGAGTGAAGTGGAGTGGATGGAGTGGAGTAGGGTGGGAATGGTGAAGTGGGGGGTGGAGTGGATGGAGTGGATGGAGTGGAGTAGGGTGGGAATGGTGAAGTGGGCTGGGTGGAGTGGAGTGGATGAGTGTGGGTAGTGGGAATGAATGGTGAAGTGGGCTGGGTGGAGTGGAGTGGATGGAGTGGAGTAGGGTGGGAATGGTGAAGTGGAGTGAAGTGGATGGAGTGGATGGAGTGGAGTAGGGTGGGAATGGTGAAGTGGGCTGGGGTGGAGTGGATGGAGTGGATGGAGTGGCGTAGTGGTAGGTAATGGTGACAGTGGAGTGAAGTGGATGGAGTGGATGGAGTGGAGTAGGGTGGGAATGGTTGAAGTGGAGTGAAGTGGATGGAGTGGATGGAGTGGATGGAGTGGAGTAGGGTGGGAATGGTGAAGTGGGCTGGGTGGGGTGGAGGTGGATGGAGTGGAGTAGGGTGGAATGGTGAAGTGGGCAGGGTGGGGTGGAGTGGATAGGAGTGGAGTAGGGTGGGGAATGTGATTGAAGTGGGCTGGGGTGGAGTGGATGGAGTAGATTGGAGTGGAGTAGGGTGGGAATGGTGAAGTGGGCTGGGTGGAGTGGATGGAGTGGATGGAGTGGAGGTTAGGGGTGGGAATGGTGAAGTGGGCTGGGTGGAGTGGATGGAGTGGATGGAGTGGAGTAGGGTGGGAATGGTGAAGTGGGCTGGGTGGGGTGGAGTGGATGGAGTGGAGTAGGGTGGGAATGGTGAAGTGGGCTGGGTGGGGTGGGAGTGGATGGAGTGGAGTAGGGTGGGAATGGTGAAGTGGGCTGGGTGGGGTGGAGTGGATGGAGTGGAGTAGGGTGGGAATGGTGAAGTGGGCTGGGTGGGGTGGAGTGGATGGAGTGGAGTAGGGTGGGAATGGTGAAGTGGGCTGGGTGGGGTGGAGTGGATGGAGTAGAGTAGGGTGGGAATGGTGAAGTGGGCTGGGTGGAGTGGATGGAGTGGAGTAGGGTGGGAATTGTGAAGTGGGCTGGGTGGGGTGGAGTGGATGGAGTGGAGTAGGGTGGGAATGGTGAAGTGGGCTGGGTGGAGTGGATGGAGTGGATGGAGTGGGTAGGTGGGAATGGTGAAGTGGGCTGGGTGGGGTGGAGTGGGTGGAGTGGAGTAGGGTGGGAATGGTGAAGTGGGCTGGGTGGAGTGGATGGAGTGGAGTAGGGTGGGAATTGTGAAGTGGGCTGGGTGGGGTGGAGTGGATGGAGTGGAGTAGGGTGGGAATGGTGAAGTGGGCTGGGTGGAGTGGATGGAGTGGATGGAGTGGAGTAGGGTGGGAATGGTGAAGTGGGCTGGGTGGAGTGGGTGGAGTGGATGGAGTGGAGTAGGGTGGGAATGGTGAAGTGGGCTGGGTGGAGTGGATGGAGTGGATGGAGTGGAGTAGAATCTTTAACATACTGATCACAGCTATAAAGGTCTCGCCTGGCAGCTTGTGTTAAAGTTATTAATCCAGAAATACCACACGTCTAAGCAGATTCTGTTCTTCACAAGATAGAAATACAAGTACACACGTACACACACACACACACACACATAACAGACACTAATACAGTTCATACCTGCTGAGTAAGTGTGTGAGCTTCACCATCACTGGCTGGATTCTTCTCTATACGACTGAGTCACATCACAGAGCAAGTACAAATGGAAGAATTAATAAAAATAACAATTCATACAACATATACTTACATATTCGTTTTTATATTATTATCAGTTCTCATCTAATACCTGCTTTGACTGCTCAGTACTTCATTAAGATAAATCAAGATTTGCTGCTGAAGGAACTGAACACATTCATACAATGTCTGGGGCGTCCAGGAGAAATCTGGAACCTAACTTTGTTCTTCAAACTGGATCAAGATCTGATCTACTTCTCTCACAATAACATATTCATGTCTGTTTTTGTTGATTTTCATTCATTGACAGTCGATGTTTACGTTGTGTGAAATTAATGGGTGGTCTCCGACTGAGCATATGTTAAACCATGTCTCCTGACTGATTCTCGTACCTCTCATCCTCATCCTCTGATTGGCTGAGCTCTTCACTCAAAGCTGACTCCTCGCTGGCTGGACCGCCGTCATCATCATCACTGGTTACTGGAGATGAAGCAGACTTAGAACTTGAAAAACTGATTTAAAAAAAATCAGTATAATGTGGTTGGTATAGTATAGTGTAGTGGGTATAGTGTATAATGTGGTTGGTATAGTATAGTGTAGTGGGTATAGTGTATAATGTGGTTGGTATAGTATAGTGTAGTGGGTATAGTGTATAATGTGGTTGGTATACTATAGTGTTAGTGGGTATAGTGTATAATGTGGTTTGGTATAGTATAGTGTAGTGGGTATAGTGTATAATGTGGTTGGTATAGTATAGTGTAGTGGGTATAGTGTATAATGTGGTTGGTAATAGTATTGGTAGTGGGGTATAGTGTATAATGTGGTTGGTATAGTATAGTGTAGTGGGTATAGTGTATAATGTGGTTGGTATAGTATAGTGTAGTGGGTATAGTGTATAATGTGGTTGGTATAGTATAGTGTAGTGGGGTATAGTGTATAGTGTGGTTGGTATAGTATAGTGTAGTGGGTATAGTGTATAATGTGGTTGGTATAGTATAGTGTAGAGGATATAGTGTATAATGTGGTTGGTATAGTATAGTGTAGTGGATAAGTGTATAATGTGGTTGGTATAGAATAGTGTAGTGGGTATAGTGTATAATGTGGTTGGTATAGTATAGTGTAGTGGGGTAATAGTGTATAATGTGGTTGGTATAGTATTAGTGTAGTGGGTATAGTGCATAATGGTGGTTGGTATAGTATAGTGTAGTGGGTATAGTGTATAATGTGGTTGGTATAGTATAGTGTAGTAGGTATATGTGTATAATGTGGTTGGTATAGTATAGTGTAGTGGGTATAGTGTATATGTGGTTGGTATAGTATAGTGTAGTGGGTATAGTGTATAATGTGGTTGGTATAGTATTGTGTAGTGGGTAAGTGTATAATGTGGTTGGTATAGTGTAGTGGGTATAGTGTATAATGTGGTTGGTATAGTGTAGTGGGTATAGTATATAATGTGGTTGGTATAGTATAGTGTAGGGGGTATAGTGTATGATGTGGTTGGTATAGTATAGTGTAGTGGGTATAGTGTATAATGTGGTTGGTTATAGTATAGTGTAGTGGGTATAAGTGTATAATGTGGTTGGTATAGTATAGTGAGTGAGTATAGTGTATAATGTGGTTGGTATAGTATGTGTATTGGGTATAGTGTATAATGTAGTTGGTATAGTATAGTGTAGTGGGTATAGTGTATATGTGGTTTGGTATAGTATAGTGTATTGGGTATAGTGTATATGTGGTTGGTATAGTATAGTGTAGTGAGTATAGTGTATGATGTGTTGGTATAGTAAGTGTAGTGGGTATAGTGTATGATGTGGTTGGTATAGTATAGTGTATTGGGTATAGTGTCTAATGGTGGTTGGTATAGTAATAGTGTAGTGGGTATAGTGTATAATGTGGTTGGTATAGTATAGTGTAGTGGGTATAGTGTATAATGTGGTTGGTATAGTATAGTGTAGTGGGTATAGTGTATGATGTGGTTGGTATAGTATAGTGTATTGGGTATAGTGCATAATGTGGGTTGGTATAGTATAGTGTAGTGGGTATAGTGTATAATGTGGTTGGTATAGTATAGTGTAGTGGGTATAGTGTATGATGTGGTTGTATAGTATAGTGTATTGGGTAATTAGTGCATAATGTGGGTTGGTATAGTAATAGTGTAGTGGTGTATAGCGTATAATGTGGTTGGTATAGTATAGGTGTAGTAGGTATAGTGTATAATTGTGGTTGGTATAGTATAGTGGGTATAGTGGATAATGTGGTTGGTATAGTATAGTGTAGTGGGTATAGTGTATAATGTGGTTGGTATAGTATAGTGTAGTGAGTATAGTGTATAATGTGGTTGGTATAGTGTAGTGGGTATAGTGTATAATGTGGTTGGTATAGTGTAGTGGTATAGTGTATAAATGTGGTTGGTATAGTGTAGTGGTATAGTATATAATGTGGTTGTATAGTATAGTGTAGGGGGTATAGTGTTATGATGTGGTTGGTATAGTATAGTGTAGTGGGGTATAGTGTATAATGTGGTTGGTATAGTATAGTGTAGTGGGGTATAGCGTATAATGTGGTTGTATAGTTATAGTGTAGTGGGTATAGCGTATAATGTGGTTGGTATAGTATAGTGGTAGTGGGTATATTGTATTATGTGGTTGGTATAGTATAGTGTAGTGAGTATAGTGTATAATGTGGTTGGTATAGTATAGTGTAGTGGGTATATTGTATAATGTGGTTGGTATAGTATAGTGTAGTGAGTATAGTGTATAAGTGTGGTTGGTATAGTATAGTGTAGTGGGTATAGTGTATAATGTGGTTGGTATAGTATAGTGTAGTGGGTATATTGTATAATGTGGTTGGTATAGTATAGTGTAGTGAGTATAGTGTATAATGTGGTTGGTATAGTATAGTGTAGTGGGTATAGTGTATAATGTGGTTGGTATAGTATAGTGTAGTGGGTATAGTGTATAATGGGTTAATCAATCAAAGCCTCTTTACTAACCAACGCCAAACTCTTTGCCCTGAAGTGTTTTCTTCTTCTGATTGGACGGATCCTTCTCTGGGTCTTTAGGCTCCGCCTCTGGTGGGGCAAGGCCGCAGCGCAGCAGGCGGTGGCGGGTCAGGGGTGTTGAAGCTGGATCGTCAGGATCTGAGCTGTTATCTGTGGGGCCGCCTACGAACATAACACAGTATTTACTCACAGGAACGTGTCTTACACTCAGAGACCACCTTTCACTTCATTCATTTCCAAAACAGCCACCAAGTCCAGATACAGAACATCTATAAAAAACTACACAAATATAACATTACACGTTTAGTGTGTCCACTCTTTACCTCCATTCCTTTCAGGAGACTCGCGATCAGCTCCTCAGAGTCTCACCTCCAAAGCTCAGTCCTAGAAGTTGCTTTTGTTTCTTACCAAGTACACATATAGAGATGTTGAAGTTCTGGACTCTGGAGTAGTCAGTTTATTCAGCTATGTCGAGCTTCTGGACTCTGGGGTGTTCAGTCCATTGTTCTGAGAACAGCAGCAGCTTGTTTGATGAGTCTGTATCTCCTTTTCTCAGTGAGGAGCTTCTTGAACATCTAACACATCCTTTCAGGTGTCTTGAAGCTCCACCTTTAGATGTGTGAACCGGTGTTTCTATCCATCCTTCCACTTATGTTCTTCTCACCCTTGAAGAGCAATGTTCTGTTTATTTGAAGGGGGGCAGTGTTGGTGGGGCTACCAGGGAGGTCTTCCGGGTAGTTGTTAGGAACCTCATTTTTGCTTGCAATCAGTTTTTGAACCGCCTGTTGAACCAACTGCAGTGACACTGATGTGTGGTGCTGGTGTGAGTGGATCAGATGAACTACAGTCTGTAGGTGTAGCTCCTGTGTGGTCAGTGGAGCTGATACAGTGGACATGGAGATGAAGCTGTGGATGAAGCTCTCGTTATGGGTGAAGATGAAAGCTATCAGTAAACAAGCTGTTCTAGTGGCACTTACAGAGAACATACTTACTGTCATCAGTCATGTCCATTCCATCCTCCTTCTCCTCCTTCTCCTCGTTGCTCTTCTTCATCTCTTTGTCCTCACTCGCCGGTTCCTCGGCGTCGTCGGACGAGCTCTCCCGGTCCGACTCCGAGGAGAGATTGGCTCTGATCTGAGCCAATAGAATCAGCTTAGCAATTCTACACACAGCCAGCAACGGGGAGGAAGAGGAGAGACGCCATTTAGTCACCGACCTCTCGGCTTTCGGCTCGTCTAGACCCGAAGCTTCAGTATGTTTACACAGCAATTGAAAAGAAAAGCTGAAGGTAGTGATTTAGGCTGTCTCAAACCCTACTGAGCTCCTACATAGGCAGCATGGTACGTCATAGCATGCGCTCCCAACATGTAGACTGTCCCAATACTTACATACCTTAAACATCTTGCCTACTGAGGAACCTTAGTTTCAGAACCAGGGACAGCACTCTGAACATGCTGTTCAACGCGGTGGTTGTTGCAACCATGTCTTGAGAACGTTTGAACCACAAGAGATATTGCTAATCTGATGGCATCAATCCATTTCTGAGAACGTTCTGGTCTTCTTCGATCTGCTACACGACCACCTTCCCATTGGACAAACCTGCTCTAGATCCAATACGGCGGCTTTCAAGACGGTGGACATGTTCGGGACACAGCCTAAAAGATAGGCCCCCCTCACCCGTTACTTGCTGAGGTATTCAGATACATAATTTTGTCTGTCCTGAGACTTTTGACTCGCCCCGTATATATAGTAAATAATTATTATTAATTAAAACATGAACAAATCACCGTTACGAAGCACTAAGACTGAGCGAATGAAGACATTCTGGCTCCAGAGACTCGCATTGAAAGTTAAGACAAGTAAAGGTTTTGATAGTCCTAGTTCCATTTGTACACTTGAGGGAATTTTCAGGTTCCTTCCAAACCAGCTCTACCTCAACAACACGTAACTATGGCGACTAGATGTCCCCATTTCGGAGCTGTCCCCAGAAATGTCCCCACTTATACCAAAAATCAATTATCGAAATATGTTCTGTGATTCGGTATCAATTCTCACGAGTTCATGAACCGATAGCTTACAATGAAAGATCTGCATCAGATGGTGTTTCGTTATGTGTTGGGTTTAAAGCCCCGACCACTAGATGGCAGTGTTCTTCACCTTTAAACTTCTCCGCTCCAACATTAACAAGTAGCATAAGGTTGCACCACTAATGCCAGCAGTAGCAAATCTATACATATGTAGTGTTTACTGTGGTATCTCTAATTGTGAACCCATATCATGATACCTATCGTATTGCCAATGTCTTGCCAAGACACAGCCCTGGTTAGGCATGAGTCCTAAGAAAGACCTGCACAGCAGACGTCTTGCGTTCTGCTAGTTTTGGCCAACAGAGGGCGCTGCTAGAGACCCTATTGATTATGGGTTGCAAAGTTTATGACCACATGACTGCTTCTACACACATTAGTAAAGAGTGGGTCTCTCAGGAGCTCAGTGAACTCCAGTGTGGTACCGTGATAGGACACGACCTGTGAAGTCCAGTGGTGAAGTTTCCTCACTACTAAATATTCCACAGTGGACTGTCAGTGGTGTTAGAACAAAATGGAAGTGATTGAGAACCACAGCAGCTCCTCCACCAAGTGGTAGAACATGTACAATGACTGAGGAGCAAAGTGCACAAAGGTCACCAACTTTCCACAGAGTCCATCACTACAGACCTCCAAACTTCATGTGGTCTTCAGATCAGCTCAAGAACAGAGCGTAGAGAGCTTCATGGAATGGGTCTCCATGGCCGAGCAGCTGCATCCGAGCCTCACCTCACCAAGAACAATGCAGAGCGTCGGATGCAATGGAGTAAAGCACAACATCACTGGACTCTAGAGCAATCAGATGGACGAGTCTGGTTTTGGCGGTTGCCAGGAGAACGGTACTCGTGATAGGAAGATAGCGTGAGGTTGTGTTTCAGGAGGTGGGCTCGGACCCTCAGTTCCAATGAAAGGAACTCCTAATACTTTAGAAGAGATTCTGGACTCCCACAGAGTCCTGACCTCAACCTGATAGAACACCTTTGGGATGGATTAGAGTGGAGACTGAGAGCCAGACCTTCTCGTCCAACATCAGTGTCTGACCTCACAGATGTTCTTCTGGAAGAACTGTTGGTCAAACATTCCCATAAACACACTCCTAAACCGTGTGGAGAGCCTTCCCAGAAGATCTGAAGCTGTTATAGCTGCAAAGGTTGGACCGACATCATATTAAACCCTATGGATTAAAGAACGGGACGCCACTCAAGTTCATATACGTGTGAAGACAGACGACCAAGTACTTTTGGCAGTATAGTGTATATCAAACTGGAACTGACATCTTTTTCATTTTATAAATAAAAACATTGAAAACTTTCAATGACATTAACCACTGACCTGGAAATCTGGTCACCAACAAACGCACCCCACCCACAAAAACATACTTTTCCAGGTGTAATAGAGGGTCAGTTAGCAATACAAGACTGGGGCCATGCTAATCCATCTTCAGCTGGACTTCCCCTCATTATTAGCCACTTTCTGGTGACTGCCCAGTGTTGCTGTAGCTCTAGGAACCTTCTACAAGAACACTATACGGAGCTTCAACCCACTACCATCAACTAATAACTCACTGCAGTTGAAGCAAACTTACAGTTTAAGACTGGGGACTACTCCAAACCACAGGTTCATGTAAGACTGGCCATCAGGATTTATGAAGGTATCACATAAACGTTATACAAATTTCTATTTCTCCATAAACATGATCTGAAAAACTCAGGTGTTTTCAATCAACGGGATGGCAACCAGGGTCAAATGGCCATGAAGAAAAAGTCCAGAAAGTCCTAAAGGAACTAACCTTGGCGCAACTCAAGGCCACAGTAGCTAACGTTCATGAACCCACCATCAGGAGAACAATGACCAACAATGGTGACCACAGCTGGGCTGCAGAAAGAAACTCACTGATCTCCAAAAAGAAGTTTAGCTAAACATCACATGGACAAGACAGAAGATTATCTGAAAAAATGTTTTGTGGATAGACGACACCATGAACATATATATATATATATTTTGGAGCATTCCAGTATAAAAACCTTCTCCCACCTGTGAAACATGGAGGTGGTAGTATCAGGTGTAGACCTGTTTTGCTGCAGCTGAGCCAGAACGACTTCATCATTCTAGAGGACAATATGAGGACATCTGTCCATGAACTGAATCTCCAGCGAACGTTTGCCCGGCAGCAAGACCACGACACCCCCAGTCTACAAGTTGTTCTACCAACGATGGTTAAGGAAAAATAAAGTTAATGTTTGAAGGTACCAAGTTAAGGTCCAGACCATGAACTGCTGACTTCAGGTCCAACATTGCTAAAGGTTTAAGTGAGAAAACCCACAAACCTTGGAGCTGCTGTGTTTAGAGGAACTGGATCAAATTCCTTCAAGCTGATGTTCAGGTTGTTCATACACAGCAGATGTCTTGAAACCAAGTCTTGCAGATTTCCAGATCCTTGATTTCTGTATTTACAGCTAGGAGTGACTCTAGATGGTCAAGCATTGACGGGTCAGTGAACTACCAGTGACCATAACACACCACTGTCTCCAAGTTCTACTGGACTGCTTTTTGGATACGGTAGGTCAGCCAAATTTGGTGGGGGGATAAAAGAGGTGGTGGAAACATGAACTGGCAATGTTTCTGGCACATGCAAGTTCTGGGGTCCATTGAGATCCCAATTTAACATCTTGGTTGGTTTCAAAGTGGGATCCAACAGAGGTATGGACAGAGCTTTATCTTCTCAAAGTCAGTGAAACCCATCAGCCCAGTCTAAGAACAGCTGACCAGCGAGTAGGGCTGTCGTGCTCAAAGAATTTCCAAAAAAAGCCGGAGAGCATGAGACCAGAATTCGTTTAGAAAAGAAAAAAGGAAATCGAAACCTTTTCCTTTAGCAATAAAACATCTTTACTGTGTAGTACATTTTCGGGACAGCTGTCTCGAACGACTCGTATTGCTTGTCGAATTTCTCAAGCATTGACTTGAACGCCGGTTTCTCGACTGGGCTAAATGGAACCATCTCCTCAACGAGATACCGCGTCACGGCAGACGTCAGGCTGTATTTGGAACCCATAACTGTTCGTGTTGAGGCAGCCCCACGGCTTGGCAGTTGCTCTTCGAAAGCTGGATGATCGGTAGCTAGGGGAGGATCTCAAATTCGATGTATTCGCCCGTTTCATAGCAACCTTTCGGGGATAGATTTTGCAGATTGCCTCGTCTACATTGGCTGGTTCTCCCTTTTCGTTCGGTTGAAACGAAACGTCCAAACTGGCCAAGTCGCATTTGGTTTTGCGACCATAGTTTCCATTAAAATAAATAACACTCAGCAGTGACGGGCGCGAACAGACGGCGTTTTTAAATAATAATTAACATCCACCGCACACGCAGCGAAGTGGCTTACGTATAAAACGAAAAGAAGCTTGCGAAAAAATTTAAACCTGAACATTGCGGTGCGACGGTTGCTTGCAATTCCCTGCGGTTGGCAGGTCGATAGCACGGTGTTACAATATTGCGACAGCCCTACCAGCGAGGCCAACACTACCGGCTATTCAACAACGTATCTTCGGTATAGTCGTACAAATACGATCTCACTCTTCTCAGATCACTGAACGTAGAATGGGCTGAAGGTACTTGGCTTTGTTTAAGATGGTGCGTTCACCCTCAGTGTGGAAACAGTGTGGAGTGCTCAAACAAAAAGACAAACAACAACAACAACAACAACAACAACAACCTAGAAGCATATGAATGAACAAATGAAGGCACAGAGACGAGACTAGTGTGGGGTAAATTTGTTTATTACAACGGCGCTTACATACACTGGTACTTACAATTCGGCTTATTCTTGATCCGTTCTTCTGCATGCAGTTCGTTAAACTTACAAAGGAAAAGAATTTCTTTACACGGTTTAAAATGTGTGAGAACTGAAAGAAGCAAAACAAAACAAAAAAAAAAAAACCCAAAACGTAATAAATAATATATAAAAAAGTGACATCGGCATGCAGTCGGTTCGGAATTTGTCTGCTCGTTTTCTTTTTTCCTGACACGGAGGGTTGTGGTCCGACTATGGAAGCGAGGAAGGGTCCGGCGAAAAGAGAGAGAGAAAGAAAGACAGAAAGCAAGAGCGACAGCTACACAGAGAGATAGAGAGAGAGAGGCAAACGATGGAGGGTTGAAAAGACAGGTGTGTCAGAAAGAAAGAGCACGCAGGAGCACCAAAGCATGAAAATCAGAAGAAAGGAAGGAAGAAAGAAAGAAAAGGAGGAGAGAGAGAGAGAGAGAGAGAGCGGGCGGGAATAGCCGGGCGGCGCGACCTGGAAAAGCGGCTCACCTCACCCTATGCTGCGGGAAACAAAGAAAAGACACGGGAGAGAAGAAAAGAAAGAAGAACATTTCACACTCTTCCTCAAGCTTTCCGTTTACCCCACACAGCCTCTGGCTCTGCTGCTCACTTAAGACCAACATAAGCCCCACCCCGGCTACAGCACAGACCCCCACTAACGAGAGAACCGCTCGCCGGGTGTTGATGAACGTTAACGGCGGTCCTAACGGACAGCAATGCCTTCCAGCGAGTGGACAGGAAAACAAGACAAAGCATTCGATCGACAACGTGTCGGTGCTGCCGGTGGTAGCTCCAAATTGGAAGTCAACGGAACCGGAACCGATGCGAGTCAACGGAACCGGATTCGTGTATTTGCTTTCGTCCACGAAGCATAAAATAACGGTTGAGCCTCGAGGTTTCGATCCGACAGCAGCGACAGGCCTTGCGACGCCGTTACTGGGTTGGACAAGCTCGAGAGGACGCTGGACAACGTAATGAGAAACTCCAGCACTCAGGTTTCTCAGAGTGTGGCTGGGTTCAAGTCTACCAACATACTTGAGAGGGGGGACGAGAGCCAATCACCTCGCTGAGAGAGTCGAGGTCAAACTTACGGACCTCAATGAAATGAAAGCTACGTAGAACATCTGAACGGTTTAAAAAAAACTGGACTGGACCTGGACTGCCTTTGGGATGCGACAGGTCAGCCAAATTTGGTGGGGAGATAAAAGAGGTCATGGAAACCTGAACTGGGAATGTTTGTTGCACGTCCAAGTTCTGGGGTCCTTTGAGATCCCAATTTAACGTCTTGGTTGGTTTCAAAGTGGCATCCAACAGAGGTATGGACAGAGCTTCATCTTTTAACACTACGGGCTCTTCAACATCACATCTTCGTTATGGTCGGTATAGTTCAACATCCTTAGCTGCTTGAGTTGCTTTATATGTTGCCAACTAACCAAAGTTACACCCGATTAAATTACAAAGATCATCGCTGCCCGGGGATAAACAAGTACCTCGTAGGAACTCGACAGCTGCCGTTTACATTTTCGGGGAAATTTGACGACGACTGGACCAATAGAATTGCTCCAAATTGGCTTGGAAACCATTTCGGTTCCACAGACGTACACTGAAAGAAAAGAACGTTTTTGGCCTCTACTACAAAGGAACTAGCTAGCAAGCCGAGCTGGTCTTGCGGCCTAAAAACGAAGCCAAGGTCACGTGGTTTTACTGAAGCAATAAAGTGAAAACCGTACTTAGACCCTATAGTTTGTCGTGTAGTCGAATTTAAGGATAAACGTCTGCCAGGCTGAGCAGAAGACCGACATCCACGGCTATTTAAAAGAACCAGTTCCTGTAGGAGATTTCAATGAACATACAGGACGAGTCAATAATCTCAGGACATCCTATTACGATATCCAGGAAGGAACAGGAAGATGATGTATCTGAACACCTCAGCAAGTAACCCATCTTTTAGGCCAATTCTGATCTTTGATCTGCGACACGACCACCTTCCCATTCGGCCTTGACCCAACATGGTGGCTTTCAAGAGATGGGCCCCTTCACCCATCGCTTGCTGGAGTATTCAGATACCTTCGTTTTCCTTTTCCTTCCTGAAATAAAAGGATGTCCTGAGACTTTTGACCCGGAGGTAGTTATACCCACTTGTGGTTGACGTAATCAGTAAGTGTTTAGAACATAATGGGGAAAGTAATCTCAGGAAACCATTGACATTTCTCCAAAATTATATTTATTTGGCATGTATGCAAAAGGTTCCTGGGAATATGTGTAGCGTCTCTTAGTTACTGCATAGTCATAGTTCTGAATAGCTACATGGCATAGGTTTTAATAACTGGGCGCTCAAAACTATACAGCAAAGCTAACGGTATGATGGTCAGATGACCGGTGCAAATTATTTCCAAATTGGGAATCGCACGTCAAACCACCTCCAACCATGGTTTGGATCCGATTCGCAATTATCAGATTTCCTGCCAATCAGATTTTACGGAGGGATCCAATGGGGACCCAAGCCACAGTGGAGACGGTGGTTTGACGGGATTCCTGCTCATTTTTAAAGCTGTACCTAAATTGGATTTCCACGAGTGCCACTTTCACGCCACACAACAAAGGACGACGACGACGGCGTCAAATCCAGAGTGACCGAGGTGCTGGAACTCGCTACGACGTTATTGGTGCCTACAGCGCTGCCACAGCGAGCCGTGCGGACGCTGCTGGTGATGCCTGGACACACAGATCGGATCGGATCACTTGGGAAACACATTCATCTGCAGTCCAAACACAGTCAGCTCTCAGAGTTCGGGTGAATGGGATTTGCTTTTTTGTGTTTTGCCAGCTCGTCCAACCTAGTAACAGTAACGTATGTGGGCGGAGCTTGGACACATCATTTCTAAACACAAGGTAAAAAATAAAAATAAATAAAAGAAAGAAGGAAAGGAAGAAAGAAGGCAGCCTGACAGTGTATAGATCGCACAGGCAGACTGTAGAGGAACGGTGTTCCGCTCTAACATCCGATTCCAATCGCTCGTGAAACACCACAGGAACGGTTTTGGTTCTCGTCCTGCGGTCCCTTCACCCATCCCTTCCCAGCTCACCTGACCAGTGAGAGGCAAAGAGCCAATGAGCTACAAAACCAGTCACTGCTTGCCGTTGTATCAACAATAATTATATTAAAAATAAAAACCTTACACACACACACACACACACACACACACACACCATTAGAAATACAAACTTCTAACCGCTGATGCTTCATCACAGGCACTACTGCGAAAGACAAGCTTCGACGTAAGCCACTTTGGTCGTCCTGTTTAAGGAGGCGCGCTCGAAACTTGACACGAGTGTTTCTTGTATCCAATGCCTCCGTAGTTATGTTTGTCCAGCCCCCTCGGTACGTCCCTGGGGGCTGTTTAATGCTGTTTTCCCGAATCTGGACTCTTAATGCTACTCGGTTCTCCCACAGACTGGGGACATTTTTGGCTTCCCGACAAAACACGGCGAGCTGGCGCGTCACCAACCACAGTTCAAGAGTTCAATACATATGCGAATCCAAAACCAGGAACCCGGCAGGAACCGAGATCCACCATCTCCTTCCAGCCAAAGTTCAATAACACTACATATACACAAACAGTAGTAAGAACAAATTTGGGGTTCTCGCAAACCAAGATGAACGCCAGCCCCCTCCCTCGTCCTCTAGCTACATACGTAATATATACACACGCTACCGTCTCTGAACGCAGAACCTTCTAGGAAAAAAAAAAACTAGATATCAAAAATACTGACACATCTGTCTCCTAACATGTGACGCTGTGAGATCGATCTATATAGCTTGCGCACCTACCGTTAGCAAACCAAACAGCCCTTGAAATGTCTGACCGACAATACCGCGCTTCCGGAGCCGTCCGGCTGCGGCCTACAACACACACACACACACACAAGACAAACACAGCCGTGAGTGCTTTCTTACCAACGGGGGGGGCCGCCGACAGGTCTGAGACCCGAGACTAACGAAGAAGGAGAGCCGCCAAGTTCTCGACAGGGCGTAGAAAAATAGACGTCTGGGAGAGGCTTTCTTTACCAAAGGACAAGGGGGAGGACAAGACAGAGAGAGAGAGAGTCGCAGGAGGGGAGTCAGCGAAGGGGTGCTGGAAAAGGTGCCGGCGCTAAGAAGCGTCCGTCAGGTTCCTCGAGGTACAGAGACGCCCAAAGGACAAGGTACTTGAACGCGCTCGGGGGGCCGACGGGACATGGAACGTACAGAACGTACACTAAGGGTGAGGAGAGGACGCCTCACGTCAGAGAGACACTTTCTGCAAAACAGGACTGTTTGTTTGTTTACTTTTTCTTAGGCTTTGTTTTCGGGTGACTGGGTGAAGGGGGTGTCGATAATACGTACAGAAGTAGTGAAATCGCTTGACTCGAGATATATAGACGTATATATACACATATACATCCATAAGCAGGACATTAACACCACCTCCTTGTGTCTACATACACTGTCCACTCTATCAGTTCATCGGATTCTCTGTATACTTAATTACTCTGTTCTTTAATGATCAGGACCCCCACAGGACCCCCACAGAGCAGATACTATTAGGGAGGTGTGTCATTCTCAGCACTGAGGTGACACTGACAAGGAGATAGTTTTAATGTTATGGCTGATCAGTGTATATATATATATATAAAAGAAAAAGAGGGGAAGGCAACAACTCAGCTGGAAATAAATAAACTATAATATAAGCTACCGTCAGTCTAGAACACACCAACGTTCTCATCATACACTCAAAACTGTGGTGCTGAATTTGGTTTCCTCCGAACTGAGGAGAATTAAAAAGGTGTGTGTGTGTGGGCGCTACATGTTGAGGCGGCGGAGCACGAGCCCGGTGCTGGCGGCCGCGCGAGCGTGTCGCGTGCGGGTGGGCGTGAGCGACACTTCCGAAGCCTGCGGGGGCTTTTTTAAGCGCGTTTGGACCGCCCCGTTGCTCGGAGGGTTACACTCTGCCGGACAGCTCCTGAGGTCCGAGTGTGTGTGAGAAACACCAGCACACTCTGAATCCGAATCGTACCTATTCTCAACATCATCCTCCTCCATGACCAGAGACGGGCTGGGCTGGGCTTCCATTTCATCTCCTGAGAGAGAGAGAGTGAGAGAGAGAGAGAGAGAGAGAGAGAGGCAGGCATTAAGTGATTAGTCAGATTTTAGCTCGTCGCCTATGAACCCAAAGACAGACCTTAGTTTGTTACGTTTAAGCCGTAGGCAGATTTGGGTTCTTAACCTTTGAGCCGTAGGCAGATTTGGGTTCTTTACCTTTGAGCCGTAGGCAGATTTGGGTTCTTTACCTTTGAGCCGTAGGCAGATTTGGGTTCTTTACCTTTGAGCCGTAGGCAGATTTGGGTTCTTTACCTTTGAGCCGTAGGCAGATTTGGGTTCTTTACCTTTGAGCCGTAGGCAGATTTGGGTTCTTGACCTTTGAGCCGTAGGCAGATTTGGGTTCTTGACCTTTGAGCCGTAGGCAGATTTGGGTTCTTGACCTTTGAGGCGTAGGCAGATTTGGGTTCTTGACCTTTGAGGCGTAGGCAGATTTGGGTTCTTGACCTTTGAGGCGTAGGCAGATTTGGGTTCTTGACCTTTGAGGCGTAGGCAGATTTGAGTTCTTAACCTTTGAGGCGTAGGCAGATTTGAGTTCTTGACCTTTGAGCCGTAGGCAGATTTGAGTTCTTGACCTTTGAGCCGTAGGCAGATTTGAGTTCTTGACCTTTGAGCCGTAGGCAGATTTGAGTTCTTGACCTTTGAGCCGTAGGCAGATTTGAGTTCTTAACCTTTGAGCCGTAGGCAGATTTGAGTTCTTAACCTTTGAGCCGTAGGGAGATTTGAGTTCTTAACCTTTGAGGCGTAGGCAGATTTGGGTTCTTTACCTTTGAGGCGTAGGCAGATTTGAGTTCTTTACCTTTGAGGCGTAGGCAGATTTGAGTTCTTTACCTTTGAGCCGTAGGCAGATTTGAGTTCTTGACCTTTGAGCCGTAGGCAGATTTGAGTTCTTAACCTTTGAGCCGTAGGCAGATTTGGGTTCTTAACCTTTGAGCCGTAGGCAGATTTGAGTTCTTAACCTTTGAGCCGTAGGCAGATTTGAGTTCTTAACCTTTGAGCCGTAGGCAGATTTGAGTTCTTTACCTTTGAGCTGTAGGCAAATTTGGGTTTTTCACATTTAAGCCATAGACAGAATTGAGTTCTTTACCCTTGAACCGTAGGCAGATTTGGGTTCTTTACCTTTGAGGCATAGGCAGATTTGGGTTCTTTACCTTTGAGCCGTAGGCAGATTTGAGTTCTTTACCTTTGAGCCGTAGGCAGATTTGAGTTCTTTACCTTTGAGCCGTAGGCAGATTTGAGTTCTTAACATTTAAGCCATAGGCAGATTTGGGTTCTTGACCTTTGAGCCGTAGGCAGATTTGGGTTCTTTACCTTTGAGCCGTAGGCAGATTTGAGTTCTTAACCTTTGAGCCGTAGGGAGATTTGAGTTCTTAACCTTTGAGCCGTAGGCAGATTTGAGTTCTTTACCTTTGAGCCGTAGGCAGATTTGGGTTCTTTACCTTTGAGCCGTAGGCAGATTTGAGTTCTTAACCTTTGAGCCGTAGGCAGATTTGAGTTCTTTACCTTTGAGCTGTAGGCAAATTTGGGTTTTTTACATTTAAGCCATAGACAGAATTGAGTTCTTTACCCTTGAACCGTAGGCAGATTTGGGTTCTTTACCTTTGAGGCATAGGCAGATTTGGGTTCTTTACCTTTGAGCCGTAGGCAGATTTGGGTTCTTTACCTTTGAGCCGTAGGCAGATTTGAGTTCTTTACCTTTGAGCCGTAGGCAGATTTGAGTTCTTTACCTTTGAGCCTTAGGCAGATTTGGGTTCTTTACCTTTGAGCCGTAGGCAGATTTGGGTTCTTTACCTTTGAGCCGTAGGCAGATTTGGGTTCTTTACCTTTGAGCCGTAGGCAGATTTGAGTTCTTTACCTTTGAGCCGTAGGCAGATTTGAGTTCTTTACCTTTGAGCCGTAGGCAGATTTGAGTTCTTAACCTTTGAGCCGTAGGCAGATTTGGGTTCTTTACCTTTGAGCCCTAAGCAGATTTAGTTTGTTACCTTTGAGTCATAAATTTGAATTAGTCACCTTTGAGCCGTAGACAGACTTTAGTTAGCTACCTTTTAGCTGTAGGCAAATTTGGGTTTTATACATTTAAGCCGTAGACAGAATTGAGTTCTTTACCTTTGAGCTGTAGGCAAATTTGGGTTTTTTACATTTAAGCCATAGACAGAATTGAGTTCTTTACCCTTGAACCGTAGGCAGATTTGGGTTCTTTACCTTTGAGCCGTAGTCAGATTTTAGTTAGCTACCTTTGAGACCAAGGGTAGATTGGAGTTTGTTACCTTTGAGCCATAGACAGACTTGGTTTGTTTCCTTGTGTCGTAGGAACACTTGGAGTGTATGAAAATATTGAAATATTGAATATTGCAATTTTATGTTTAGTGATATTGCATAGATTTCAAAAAACACTCAAAAAACACAGTATTAATTATTGATTAACCATTTAAATGTCAAGATTCCTGACAGACACTGAATCATTGTGTTGTGTTTAAACCTCTGACCACTAGATGGCCATGTTGAGCATTTTCAGCTTCACTCCAATATAAACAAGCAGCACAAGGATGCATTGGCAAACCTGTTCATAGAGCGTTGTGACTGTATAGTAGGATAAAAAAAACCTCAACACCACTGAATGTCTACGTCGATGGTGAGAAGCAGAACCACCTTCTAAGACTGAACGTTGGAGGTGAGACTACATAAGGAACTGGAAGTGAGTGGCCTAAAAGGAATGGAAGCTGTACAGACGAATAAAAACAAACAAAAAGAAAAGCTCACCAGACGACTGTTGGTGGAATGTTCCAGATGCCAGCAGCGTGACGTCACTCAAGGGCTTGATCTTCTGGTCCTGATCTTCGGAGTCGCTGCTGCGCCCGCTCTCTATTTCCTGTCCTCCAAGGTCACTGGACGAGCTCTCGCTGGCGGCCGCAGTCTTGGCCACCTTGTGTGGGTGAACCACGGGCCTCCGAACATTCGACCCTGAACCGCTGGAGGCCGAAGTTGAAGAGGAGGAGGAGGACGATGAGGGCGACGAGGATCGCTCTGTGAGTTTGCGCTTGCGCGAGTTCCTGTCCTGGCAGGGCGGTGTGGTTTTAACCAGACCGAACAGACACTTTTTCCGAACTTCTTGGTTCGCGCTGTCGCTGTCGGCCGCGCCCTCTTCGTCGCTGGTGGCCCCGGCGGGCGTCTGCAGCAGCACGGCGGGAACCTCGTCGGAATCGGAGTCCTCGGCTAGGTGAGGGTGCTGCGGGACGCCGGTCGAGTCTGTGCGGCGCCGCCGCGGCGTCGTTTTCACGCGGGGAGACCGTTTGTTCCCCTCGGCTAACGTTAAATCTTCGCTTTCGTCCTCCTCGTCCTCGTCCTCTGTGTTTTCCTCCACTATCACCACGTCGGCCGACTCTTCGTCAACGTCTTCCACTTTGGCTTCTTCTTTCCCCACAATCCCTCCATCCGTCCTCTCTCGCACCTCCTCCTCGACGCCCTTCGCCTCCTCCTCTTCCTCCTCCTCCTCCTCCTTCGCTCCCATTGGGCTCTGCTCTTCGGTTTTAGCTACAGCGGCAGCAGCGCTACTGTTAGAGTTCGCGCTCGCATTAGAAGCTCGCCGTAAAGGTACTGGGGTCAGTTTCACCACCAGCTCCTTGGTGATCCCTGCGCCCCGGGTGGCTGCACCCTTCCGTGGTCGACCCCTTGCTCTCGATCCACCACCGGCTGGTTTGGATGCCCCTAACTCTCGGTCTAGTGCGTCCTGCGGTAATAAAAAAAGATTCAAAAATAAATAATCAATAGAACCAAGCGCTTCTATTCTTCCGAACAATTTAAGCCAACAGAAATGACAAAGGTCTACGTTTGATAGTCGCTGTAAACTCTGGACACAAACGTTCCATGGCGCAATTTACTTAAGCTTTTAAATACGTACCTTAAAGTTCTGGGTAACAAACACTGTAAAAACTACAAAGCGCAACAAAAACTAAAATCGAGATCGACTGGTCGTAATATTCATAATTTGCAGTGTTGTAAATATTACCTACATACGAAGCCTGTCTGTTAAAGTGAGACACAGATGGTCGCCACACCAAGCGCTACAGAGGATACGAGAAGTTCATGGTTCGATAGATCCCATCATTTTACAATAGGAACCTCCCAAGGAAACCTCCGAACCCAGGGGATGATGACTTGGCCAGAGGGGTCACATGGGCAGTTGCCCAGTCTACGTCAGATCTTTCTTAGACCTCCCATCATTCTGACGGCAAGAAAAGAAGGTACGAAAGCAGTGATTCTCTAGACCACTTTACAGATCCACAGACGACGTGCAGAGACTTCCCTCTCAGCAGACCATCTTCCCAACTGTCGATCTGCTGCTCCCAGAACGGGACGGCGAAGACAACTTTTTCCCCCCAACACTTTCATTTTCTATCCGACTATCATCAGCAGAACCTTCTGATCACTTCTGGACGAGATGTTTGTGGCTGGTGCATCTATATTGACTGGCCGATAAGAGTTCGATACCAACGTTAACAACTGCAGTGGCCACTTCGAGAACAAAACAGAGCTCGGTTGCTCTGTGTTTTACTAACTAGACCAAAACTTAGGAATCACGATTGCTGCAACCATCGCCGAGGTCTCAGAAACGAGGGCAGAGTTTAAATTGATCGTATTTATTGTTTCTAGTTAAAATTTCTTGTTTGCACTTGGTACTCGTGGTTCCTAGCTGCACCATGTTGATCCTGGAGGACTGTGATTTCACCCCACCGGGTACTTGCACAGTGATTGACTGCCAATAAAAGCCTCTTGACTTGACACTACCGTTGACGACCAACAATTCTGGAGCTAAATTCCACTTTAAGTTAGCGTGCGAGAAAATACCGATACACTTGGAAGGCGGAACTAGTTTTTTGAGATCCTGTATTGGATTCTCAAAAACTGATAATTAAAACACAGGACTAACGTAAGGCCAGGTTGTATTTAAACCTGCAACCTCTAGACAGTAGAGTTCAGTTGATCCATTCTTCCGCTCCAAGCTGGAAGATAAACTTGCCTCTCCGGTTTTGTCAATTTTTTATTAGAGATGGACCGATCAGTGATTTTGAGGCTGCTTCCGACTGAAGATCACCTTTCAGCGCGATCTGCCGATAGCCAATAGCCGATACGGATCGAGGGCGGGGCTATGCCACGGCAGATGGACGAATAGAAATGCTTCAAAAGAGCTTGGAAAACAATACTGGAACCAATGACTTGCACTGAAAGCAAAGAATACTTCTGGCCTCTCCGGTTACTTTTCTAAAAATAAATAAATAAATAAGTAACGATATATTGACTGTTATCGTACGATAAGTCGGCAGGTTCTTGCCAACGCAGAACGTTTCCCCAAGCTAGGTTTAGACACCACGTGATACACACCTGTAGAGCGCCCTGCGCCTCCCGCAGGTCCCGCAGTATAGTGCGGAACATCATCAGCCTCCGGGCTCTCTCCACGTCCTCCTCCTCGCTCGCCTCTTCGTCCTTCTCGCTGTGCATGAAGGCCATGAAAGACTGGTTGAGCGACGCCGTCATCTCCACCACGCGCTGCATCCGCTGGCAGAGGCCCTGCGAGGGCGCCATGCCTGCTGGGAGCCCCGCCCCCATGCCGCTGCGCCCGCCTCTCTGCCGCCCGCGGCCCCCGACGCCCCGGCCCATGGCGGAGCTGCCTCGCTCGTTGGAGCGTTTGCGGGCCCAGATCTTCTCGAGGTTCTGCAGCACCGAGTCGCAGGCCAACACCAGGTCCATCAGCGGCTCCGGGCTGCACACGTAGCAGTACCACTTCCGCTCCTCCTCCAGGATGGACGACAGCTCCCGCCGCCCCAGGTTCCGCAGGACGCACTTCTTACAGAACGCGTTGCTGCAGTAATCGCAGCCAATCAGGCTGCCTCCCTCCGCGCACCACCTGCCGGGGCGACCAATCACAACACAGACACGTTTATTCAACGAGCAGCTCTACAGAAACAGGTTAGACCAGGGGTTCTGCTCTGAGTGGGTTCTGCTCTGACTGGGTTCTGCTCTGACTGGGTTCTGCTCTAGATGATTAGGACACCTGTGTGAAGGTGTTCAGTGCGAGTAAAGAGCTGAACAGGTGTTTGAACTGTTCACAGTGGAGGTGAATGGAACCAGACGTCCACCTTTAAAAACTCCAACACAATCACACTGACCATGTGTGCTCGAACACAGAGGAACCTGACCACTGCCTTCAATCCATCCTTACAGTCAACACACTCACACACTAGGGGGCAGTAAAACACACCCCCTCTCTCTCACACACACACACTAGTGAACATACACACTGGGGTAGCGAAACACACAAACACATACACTAGTGAACATACACACTGGGGTAATGAAACAAAAACACACACATATACACACACTAGTGAACATACTCACTGGGGTAATGAAACAAAGACACAAAGAGACACACACACACACACACACACACACTAGTGAACATACACACTAGGGGTAGCGAAACAAACAAACACAAACACTAGTTTACATACACACTGGGGTAATGAAACAAAGACACAGAGACACACACACTAGTGAACATACACATTAGGGGTAGCGAAACACAAACACACACACTAGTGAACATACACACTGGGGTAATGAAACAAAGACACAAAGAGACACACACACACACACTAGTGGACATACACACTAGGGGTAGTGAAACAAACAAACACAAACACTAGTGAACATACTCACTGGGGTAATGAAACAAAGACACAAAGAGACACACACACTAGTGGACATACACACTAGGGGTAGTGAAACAAACAAACACAAACACTAGTGAACATACTCACTGGGGTAATGAAACAAAGACACAAAGAGACACACACACACTAGTGAACATACACACTAGGGGTAGCGAAACAAACACAAACACTAGTGAACATACACACTGGGGTAATGAAACAAAGAGACACACACACACTAGTGAACATACACACTAAGGGTAGCGAAACAAACAAACACTAGTGAACATACACACTAGGGGTAGCGAAACAAACAAACACAAACACTAGTGAACATACACACTGAAGTAATGAAACAAAGACACACACACTAGTGAACATACACACTTGGGTAGCAAAACACACACACATACACTAGTGAACATACACACTAGGGCTACTGAAACAAACAAACATACACACACACACACACACACTAGTGAACATACACACAAGGGGTAGCGAAACAAACAAACACAAACACTAGTGAACATACACACTGGGGTAATGAAACAAAGAGAGACACACACACACACACACTAGAACATACACACTAGGGGTAGCGAAACAAACAAACAAACACACTAGTGAACATACACACTAGGGGTAGCAAAACAAACACAAACACTAGTGAACATACACACTGGGGTAATGAAACAAAGACACAAAGAGACACAGACACACTAGTGAACATACACACTAGGGGTAATGAAACAAAGAGACACACACACACACTAGTGAACATACACACTAGGGGTAGCGAAACAAACAAACACACACACACACACACACACACACCAACCCCCTCTCTCTTTCTCTCACACAAACAAAATGTGAACATACACACTAGGGCTAGTAAAACAAACAGACAGACACACACTAGTGAACATGCACACTGGGGTAGTGAAGCAAATACACACACACACACACTAGTGAACACACACTAGGGATAGTGAAACACACACTTATTGAACTTGGTAATAACTGTATGTTTATGTACCTGCACTGCTCGTCCATCCCCTCTGCGTCTTTACTGATGTCGTCACTCATGTAGTACTTAAAACACGACTGAGA
Organism: Megaleporinus macrocephalus; assembly: GCA_021613375.1. Taxonomy (NCBI): domain Eukaryota; kingdom Metazoa; phylum Chordata; class Actinopteri; order Characiformes; family Anostomidae; genus Megaleporinus; species Megaleporinus macrocephalus. The sequence goes on from CM038726.1 coordinate 3,641,051, forward strand.
GACAGAAGAGTTTAAGAGTTAGTACAGCTCCTCAGCCTGGACGTCCGTTAAACTGTTTACTGTACATCATCTTCATCATCATCATCACCTTCATCATCACCGGTAACCCTTTTAATACTAACACAGAATAAACACCTGAAACGTACGAGAGGAAAAACATACAGCCACTGAGCAGCTCGCCTACTGAGCTCAAGTCCAGCTCCGTATCAGACCTTATCAGACCGGTAGGCCTGAATCTGATCTGAGAACCTGATCAATACTTGGTTTTAGCTGCCGCTCCTGCAGCCTTGCAGCACTAAAGCGCTTTCCCAGCATGCTTCAGTATTTAACACTGAAGAGAGCCCCCAGTCACAGAAACGACGCCCCCCGCTGAGCAGATCTGCTCCAGTTAGACACGCTTCCCACTATGAGCGGCTGGGTAATTGGGCGTTTAGCTGAATCAGGTGGGCTCCGCTGTGGTGGGCCTGCTGTTATATAACACCTTATCTTAATACGATACGGGGGGCAATGAGGCCAAGAGACCACATCCACTGCTTTCTGGGAACACACATCACGTCCACAGGCGAACGGTAAACAGGAGAGAGGAGCTGGTCAGCCTCAGCTGAGGAGGCGGCAGGACGGCCGCTCTGCTCACCACAGAACACGTGGAGCTGATAAGCAGCAGCTGAAGACGCGGCGAAGAGACGGAGCGGCGCTACTAAACCCGCCCGCGGTGATTGGATCTGTGGTCTGATAGTACAGACCCAAACAGCACACACACTTAATCTGATCTCAGCACGTTTACATGCGCTCGGGTGAAACTCCAGGCGTACGAGAGTCAGACAGGAATCAGACTTCAGCACAGTGCTGTAGTGGTTAGTACGGTGGTGTAGTGGTTAGTACGGTGGTGTAGTGGTTAGTATGGTGGTGTAGTGGTCAGTATGGTGGTGTAGTGGTTAGTATAGTGCTGTAGTGGTTAGTACGGTGGTGTAGTGGTTAGTATGGTGGTGTAGTGGTTAGTACGGTGGTGTAGTGGTTAGTATGGTGGTGTAGTGGTCAGTATGGTGGTGTAGTGGTTAGTATAGTGCTGTAGTGGTTAGTACGGTGGTGTAGTGGTTAGTATGGTGGTGTAGTGGTTAGTATGGTGCTGTAGTGGTTAGTATGGTGGTGTAGTGGTTAGTATGGTGGTGTAGTGGTTAGTATGGTGGTGTAGTGGTTAGTAAGGTGGTGTAGTGGTTAGTAAGGTGGTGTAGTGGTTAGTAAGGTGGTGTAGTGGTTAGTAAGGTGGTGTAGTGGTTAGTATGGTGGTGTAGTGGTCAGTATGGTGGTGTAGTGGTTAGTACGGTGGTGTAGTGGTTAGTATGGTGGTGTAGTGGTTAGTATGGTGGTGTAGTGGTTATTATGGTGGTGTAGTGGTTAGTATAGTGGTGTAGTGGTCAGTATGGTGGTGTAGTGGTTAGTATGGTGGTGTAGTGGTTAGTATGGTGGTGTAGTGGTTATTATGGTGGTGTAGTGGTTATTATGGTGGTGTAGTGGTTAGTATGGTGGTGTAGTGGTTAGTACGGTGGTGTAGTGGTTAGTATGGTGGTGTAGTGGTTAGTAAGGTGGTGTAGTGGTTAGTACGGTGGTGTAGTGGTCAGTACGGTGGTGTAGTGGTTAGTACGGTGGTGTAGTGGTTAGTACGGTGGTGTAGTGGTTAGTACGGTGGTGTAGTGGTTAGTACGGTGGTGTAGTGGTCAGTATGGTGGTGTAGTGGTTAGTACGGTGGTGTAGTGGTTAGTACGGTGGTGTACTGGTTAGTAAGGTGGTGTAGTGGTTAGTATGGTGGTGTAGTGGTTAGTATGGTGGTGTAGTGGTCAGTATGGTGGTGTAGTGGTCAGTATGGTGGTGTAGTGGTCAGTATGGTGGTGTAGTGGTTAGTACGGTGGTGTACTGGTTAGTAAGGTGGTGTAGTGGTTAGTATGGTGGTGTAGTGGTTAGTATGGTGGTGTAGTGGTCAGTATGGTGGTGTAGTGGTCAGTATGGTGGTGTAGTGGTCAGTACGGTGGTGTAGTGGTTAGTATGGTGGTGTAGTGGTTAGTATGGTGGTGTAGTGGTCAGTACGGTGGTGTAGTGGTCAGTACGGTGGTGTAGTGGTCAGTAAGATGGTGTAGTGGTCAGTATGGTGGTGTAGTGGTCAGTAGTGTAGTATACACACCTTACAGATGAGCACTTTCAAAGCCGGGTGCTGGTAGACCGAGTCCCTCAGGAAATGGTTCACCTGCTGACCGCAAGCTGTGCAGTTCACTCTCTCCATGTCATACCCCACTGGACACAAGGACAAACGTCAACACTACTGATTAACACACTCATCACTTAGTGCACAACACACTCAACACACAAACCAAGTCAGACCACAGTGATGTAGGGACGTCCTGTTATATGGTGAACACGTTTACATCTACAAAACGGAGAGTTGCTACGGCCTTGCACGGCCCCGTAGCGTGTTCACTAGTGTGCGCGTAGACGTTTCCCTGCCCCGTAGCGCGTGCGTGTTCACTAGCGGGTGTTCACGCGGCCCTAAGAGAGGTACTGCAGGTTCAGCGCGGTGGGCAGTGTGTTCTCGGCCCACCAGACGGAGAGCGTCTCACCTTTGCGTCTGTCTGTACCGTCTCTGTTGTGCTTGTAGACGCGCTTGCTGCGGAACTCGGGCCCCCGGAACTCGTCACGGACCTCGTTACCCACCGGCTCCGGGAGGACGAACACTGTCCCTGCACAGTGGTTCAAAAATATCAAATCAATTACTAATAATAACAATAATAATAATAATAATAATAATAATAATAAGCCATTAGCATTACTACTTAATATCCAGACACACTGGAAAACTTTCTTTAAAGCCACTCTAAACGTAACTGAAGACCCCTAAAGACCACCACACGTGAAAGAGCAGGTGTCTACATTGCCTATGAATGGGTTTGCGTAACTATGTAGTTCCTCGTCCCGCAAGATATCAACAGCGTTCCGATTCCAGAGTATCCGGTCCGATTGTGAGATTCAGGTATGTTGTTCTGGAATCTTCTCCCATAGAGAATGAATAGGATGGAGAAGTGTGCACCAGTCTACTGAACTTCTGCTCGACCCGCAGACACCCTTTCACATGCGCTGACTCAGGACAGACCCCCGACCACCACTGCAGTGTTGGTTCCAGCCGCACTCGTCTGTTTGTTCCATCCCTCTTTCTTTCCCATTCATTTTCAGTCCCACCCAAACCTCATTCATCCAACCTACAGCCTCCAAACTGAACGTTCCTGACATCGCTATGAAATAATGTCTCGACCAATAAGCTGGAGGCTTGAGCAGCACAGAGGTTCTGCGGAGCCTGAAGAGAATCAGCTCAAGAACCGGGGTTCTTTCGGTTACGGCGCTGTAAGGGGTTCGGTTTATTAGTCCTGGTGTCCAGCGGTGTCCCCGTTTAAGTCTGTAGGAACCTGACTATTCTTCAAAGATCAGGACCTCCACAGGACCACCACAGAGCAGGTACTATTAGGGAGGTGGGTCACTCTCAGCACTGCAGGTATCTGCTCTGTGGGGGTCCTGTGGGGGTCCTGATCATTGAAGAACAGAGTGATAAAGTAAACAGAGAATCAGATGAACTACAGTCTGGAAATGTATCTACTACACGGTCAGTGGAGCTGGTAGAGCTCTGCGGTGGGCGTGGCGGTGATTGCGTCCCCCTCAATAAGACCTCCGATATCTGTTCGAGCGCGCACCTTTGGGTAGGCAGGTCGTGTCCGGCTCGCTGGAGTTGATGGACAGAACCTCCGTCTCCTCGGTTTCGCTTTCAGAAGACACGTCCGACTCGTTGAGGCCGCTGTGCTTCGTCACCACCAGCGGTTTCCTGGTTTAACAACAACATCATGGAGATTAGCTCAGAGCACGCCGCGGCCGAGAGCCGAGCACACGGTATCACACTGACCTTTTGGAACGAGGTGCGGGGGCGGGCTTGGTCTCCGAGGAGCTGCTGGGCTGAACACACACACACACACACACACACAGAGAGAGAGAGAGAGAGAAACATCACAAACACACAGGAGCCGGAGCTTCGCTCAGAGCTGTTAACCTACTGCTGCGCTGAAAGCTACCAGAGTGTCTGAGAGCGCCGGTACCTCCTCTGCGGCTCGCGCCGCTGCTTGCTGCTGCTGCTGCTCAATAAAATCCTTAGCCATCGCACCTGCGGACACAAGCACATCAGATTACAACCAACAACGAGCTCAGTAAACACGTGTGAAGTGATTGATCTCAGCCAACCGAGCGCCCAGGCGACCAGTTATTACAGCTACTGGAGCAGAACCACACGCTGAAACACTGCTTAAGATAAAGTACACTCAAACACACACACACACACATATACACACACAAACACACACACACACACTTTTTTATATTCAATACACTAGAGATGGAAGGGTCGATCGGCTATGTATCAGTGATCGGACAATATTTCTCCAATTTATAGCATCATCCACGAAGGGAAGAACCTCCAGCTGCCTGCAACTCCCATCTGAACCACTAGGTGGAAACACACACCCTTTCATTTCCACAGACTGACTAAAGCAGCTGCCTCGCGTTCACGGCCGCGTTTACCGCATGTGACTCAGACTCATTCAGGGCGTCTTTAAAATTAGTATCAGTAAACAGCAGAGCTACTTTGTTTATTTTGCTTTTTTATTATATGGTTTTTTACTTTACTTTGTTTATTTATTTTGTAATAAACCAGTTTAGATCATGTTTCATGACGTGCTTGCGCTAATAACTACATGTAGCCCCGCCCTCTATCGGTATTGGCTATAGGCTGATCGGTCCATCTCTAATATATATATATATATATAGGGACGTTTTACTGACAAGTTCAGATGATAATTCAACTCAAAGTCGAGCAGCTGATCACAGAACAGGTTTAGTCTCTGGTTTCCGTGGTGTCTGGAGCTTTTAGCTTTAGCTCCACTCTCCTACCAAACCTCAGTGACCTCCGCTCAGGTCCCTCCACACTGAAGAACTGAGAGTTAAAGATCAACACAGCAGGTCAGCTGACCGTGTTGGACTGACCGACCAAATCCACTCTGTAGGGTCGGAGCGGTAGCCTGCTAGGCTAAGCTAACACAAGCACACGCAGAGGTACTAAATACTAGGCCGTCTAGATTTCTGGAGAAGTAGGGCTTTATTTGTTTGAGCGTGAAAATGTGAACAAAAAGCAGTCGATAAAAAAAAAAAAAAAACGGTCTCCTGAACGTGGACCGTACAGGAAACTAGGAATGTCAACAATTAATTCACGGCTTTCTTTTAACCATCGCACGTTCACAGAAGAACACGGCTGAAATCTTACTCTAAACATCTAAACATCTACACATGCTTTACTTTCAACGCAAGTCAATGGAACCTGATTTTCTTCCCAAGCTGTTTTGGAGCACTTCTATTGGTCCATTCATCACGAAACGTTCACACACTGTAAACGACCAACTGGTGGGTTCCAATGACGTAGAAAACTCAGAACCACCTCAAATAACATCATCTGATCTATGTGCTGATTGGACTGTAGGTGTCTTTAGGGTCTTGAAGTGTATTAACATGCAGTATTACTTAGAGATGGAAGAATCGATCGGCTATGTATCGGTATCGGACGATTTTTTTATTGAAATATGCGACCGGACCATATTTCTCCAATTTAGCCCTCCATGAAACCCCCTTCGGCCAGCTCCCTGCAATTCCCATCTGAACCACTAGGTGGAAAAACAGTTTCATTTTTCGCGAGAACAGTTGATGGTGTTCACTGCATGCGCTGATAGAAAACATTGTCCGTCTGGCAGTGTGTTACCGTATGTGACTCAGACTCCTCCAGGGGGCGCTCTGTACCATCTGTAACATCAACGTGTCTCGCGGGGAACCAAGACAAAGACATTTAACTCTACTAATCTGATACGGCACTTCAGAGACACCACACAGCTGAACACAGTGAGTATCAGTAAACAGCAGAGCTAGCACGCACAGCTAGCACAAAACAAACAACCCAGAAACCCGTTCAGACCAGATCTGACCGGTACAAACAGAACAGCAGCAGAAACAGCCAGAGAGCTAAAGAACCACAGCCAGAGTGATTGAGTTTATAGTTCTAGATAAGCACGTTTAACCATGTTTCAAGTCTTGCTTGAGCTAATAACTACATGTAGCCCTGCCGTGGCATGTAGCCCCGCCCTCGATCGGCTATCGTGCTGAAAGGTGATTGGCGATCGGAATCGGCCTCAAAAACCCCGATCGTCCGTCTCTAGTGGGCGTGTGTACGTGTCCGACTCACCGCTCCAGTGTCCGGGCAGGTTGGGCTCGCCGCCTTGCTCTGTCGACACGGCCAGAAACTCGTGGAGCTTATTGATCAGCACTCCCAGCTTCCCACCTCCACTTCTGCTGCCCCCGGCAACGGGCTCCGGCCTGCAACAAGAACACCACACACTTAGTGAATCCTAGTGAACGTACAGACCTCATCAGCGCCGGCCACACCTACGAGAGCGTACACAGAGAACCTTCACCAGATCCCGCGAGTGGAACGTTACTTCAGTGAGTACCAGCAAACAGCAGAGCTAGCACGCACAGCTAGCACAAAACAAACAACCCAGAAACCCGTACAGACCAGATCTGACCGGTACGAACAGAACAGCAGCAACAATTCAATATTCTACACTTAATGATTACAGATTTAGTTTAAAATAACAGAGTCGGAGTTTAATGACTGCAGTTTTTACTGAATTTATTTAATTAACATTTTTTGTTTGAAATTAAGGGTCTACATTTATTGATTGCAGTTTTGGGGATATTTGTTTATTTACTTTATTTACTGTTATTGGATAATTTAGTTATAAATATTATGCTGGTTCATATGAGTTGTTAAAAATGGTAAAAAATTAGTTTAGATCATGTTTCATGACTTGCTTGAGCTAATAACTCCGGTACAAACACAAATTCTGGCATGCGCACGCACACACACACACACACACACACACACACACACACACACACACACACACACACACACACACACGGGGCCAGAGGAACAGTCAGAACAGCCATGTTTCTAAGACCCTGCGTAAGACGCGCTGCTGAAGTATAACCAGTCTGAGTTGCTCGAAGAACAAACCCATGAAGCCACATGACCACGTTCAGCTGAGCCGGCGGTGCTGAGCGGCGCTCGCACATGGTTCTACTTTGGGGGGCTCCGTTTTAGCTCTGGTTTTTCTGCAGGTGGGAATTACAGCAGTAGAGAAGAACTCCGTCTACACAGACTACCGTTTTAACAAGCACGCCGTGTATCTAGGCCGGTTTCAGAGGCTACAGGTCAGACAGAAGGCCCTGTTTAAACCTCTGACCACTAGATGGCAGCTGTTGTAATGCATTTTCAGCTCCACTCCAACATTAACAAGCAGCACAAGGACGCAGTGCTAGCGTAAACATTGACGAACCTGTTCGTACAGTGGTGTGTCTTAATAGTAGAAACTGCAATATAATCACTTTGCTTGCAGTACAATCGCTACACGCTGAACCGTGACTGCTGGATCACGACACGTACAGCATCACCAGGTTCTTGCCAACATACAGCCCCACTAACAAACCCTGGAAAGTCTCAGACGAGTCCAGACGAGAAGCGCCTCTACATAAATGTATGAGGTACAAAACCAGTCAGACTACAATCTACCAACACCTACATGAGGTCTGAGGGTAACTGCCTGTATTACAAGTGCAGTCCATCCAGACCGCATGTCCGCGCTGGATTTATTTGTTATTTACTTTAACAGGACGACCACCAAACACGAAGATCTAGACAGTCCGGTCCAAATACACAACCAGGACGGTGGGTTTTCCAGGCAGAGGGGAAAACAAGGTTTTGGAACACTGCTGGTCACCATATTAGGTCTTCTAGCGCACACATCCATATTGAACTGTTTCCAAACATCTCAGCGAAGAAACATCTCGACCTCCATCCTCTTGACCCAGGAGAACATCACCAGGAGGACAGACAAAAAAACGTGTGTTGAGTACATGAACTGAAATGAAAGGAAGCAGTAAGACAGATGACCACGGAGACGATGCTGACCTGTTGACAGGGCAGTGCTGAGTGATGTTAGCGTATTAGCTGGGTAGCGCATCACTCTGGGTCCGTCTCAAAACCTAGTGAGTGGACTATGTAGGCAGCGTCCTATCTGGCATCTCTTCTCATGAGAAGCTCTAGTTACAGCTTGTTCCTTGCCCACTGCACGCGACCAGTGTTTTAGCTAGTTGCTAAGCTACCAGGCGGCTATCCAAAACAATAGCGCCGGACTTAAAAATCAGCTAGCATCAACGCTAATGGCAAACAAAATGCTCTTGTGTGGTCGCGTGACTAGAAACAAATTAAAACACCAGAGAGAATCGAAATAACTAGTAGGGCCGCAGCTAACCATTAATTTCATAATTTATTAATCTAACAATAATTTTTTCAATTAGTCGATTAATCTAATGACTAATTTTTACATTTTGTGTGTGTAATATATATATATATATATATATATATATATATATATATATTAAATGGTTAAGAGTCTACGTTCTGACTTGCCTTCTGTCCGTACTCTGCGTTCGTTGTTTTGATCAAGACGCGACCACTTCCACGAGGACACGGCGAAGAAGAGACGGGGGGGACTTTCAGAAGAGAGGTGTACGTTCATTCGAAATTTTCCGAAATACCTTCTCCGCAGCGCGGACAGTCGTTTTCTCTTTTCTTTTAAAAGTAAATAAAAGACCTACGAGCTCCTCCACCGCCGCCATGTTTGATTTACTCCAAAATGTCCTCTACTGGACGTGTTGCTCAGCAACCATGTAGACGGAGCTGACGCCGAGAAGTGGCCATCTTTGTCACGCATCGACTCGCTTTGCTAATCGATGTAGCCATTACGTCAACGCATCGCCGCAGCCCTAATAACTGGTCAGCATATTTATGGTATCTAAGAATTGGGACAGTCTACGCATACTACGACCAAAAATTCTTTCTAGACCCTCAGTGGGTTTTGAGACAGACCCTCTGACTGTACAACCAGTAGTAGATATTAATCTGTTAGATTAATAGCCAACAGATAAGATAGCTAAGCGGCTACTTTGGCCACACTTGGCTTCTACTTTATTGAAAGCATGCAATAATTAATTAACCTGTTATTCTCATTAAATCACTTAAATAACAATTAACTGCAAGTCAACGACTCCATTTGTTGTACAAATCTAACAAATTGTGAAAAGCTATTGTGGTCTTAAGTATTTGTGAGAAAGTTATAGCAATTAGGTGGTTCTGTATTAATTGTGTACATGTTTTAACGCTATATATTCACACACAGCTGTGGGGGGGGGCTGGAATGCTAATTTTAAAGGTCGTTTTCGGGTTTATACGAATCCATATCGGAATATTCAAATGAAGACCGTTTGGAATTGAAAAATATATATATTTTTAAACAAACCCCTAATAACTAACAATAGGTCAATATTTAAATTTCACTTTAAACAATAAAAACAATGAGCAACTATAAAATATCGTTGTTATACTATTATTAATTTTGTTTTAAGGTTCTGCATCCGTTCTATAATAATATACATTTTTACCAATAGTTTGTGGCGGCGGTTCATTTTGTGTTGCGTGTAAACCCCCAACAACTAGGTGGCGCTGTTCTTTCTGTGCAGTGAAATACCCACACACTAGGGGGCAGTCAGCACACTTGCCCAGAGTCATGATCAGCCCTATCCCCAGCACCCGGGTAGCAGTTTGGGTTTTGGTGTCCTGTTGGTTCAGGGGATCAAACCAATGACCTTCCTTTCAGACCAGCCCAAGACTATCCCCCCCCCCCCTACTACTATTAGACTCTTCCAACTCCAACTTAAACAAGTAGCATAAGAGCGCTTCCGCTAGCAGCACCAAGCCTGAATGTACGGTGGTGTGTTTTTATACAATATGAAATTAGCTCCTAAAATTAGAATTTAAAAAATTTAAATAGTACATATTGCCTCACTTTCAGGGTCGTAGTGCATTGAACTGTAACCCCTCCCCCACCCCCCGTTTCATGATACATATCGTATTGCTAGTTTTTTGGCCAACATACATCCCTAAAGAGATAAACAAAAACAGTTTATATGAATTTAGAGAACTGTCCACTATGACAAGACTACCATTTCTTCGTTAGCAGGATCGACTTAGTACTTACTAGAGATGTGAGAAAATATTGAATATTGGGATATGTTTCGTGATAATGTATCGATTCTCAAAAACACAGTATCGATACACAGATTCCTGGCATCTGATGGCAGTGTTGTAATCCACTTTCAGCTCCACTCCAACACTAACAAGCAGCACAAGAGCGCAACGCTATTGTAAGTATTGCTAAAGTATTGATGGTGTGTTTTAATAGTAGGATTTGAAAAAAATCACAGTATATCACCTTGTTTGCAGTATCGTGATATATTGAATCGTGACCGCCGTATCACGATACGTATTGTATCGCCAGATTCTTGCCTCCAACACTCGGACACCATGGAGCAGCTTGAGCTCAGCGTTCAACACTGAAGAGACTGAAGAGACGAGCAGCTCCACCTTTATTAGCACCACAACCTCCAACAGGGACTGGAAGTAGCACTACTTTGTGTTTGATGTCCAGATGAAAGCGAGTAGCTAGTATAGGTAACATCAGCGACTCGCAGCTTCAAGTGACTAGCACTGCCAACTAAACCGTATGTGGGCGGAGCTTATTTACACATTTCGTTTGGTCTGTGTTGCTTCTGTGTGATCGTCACCGCTGTAAACCAGCCAATCGGAGCAGAGCTCGGCGAATTATTAATGAGATCAGCAAATACAGAGAAAACTGCTTTATTTTAGAACCAAATCAACGTTAAACCTCATCTGGGTGAACGAAGACAGAACAACTTCAAATACTGAACACGTGTACGTTCTACAGCACCTTTAATTAAAAACTACGCTAATTAGAGAACGTTAAAACCAAAACAATAGTCAGTACACTTGTGGCACGGGTTCTTAAACACTGCCATCAAATAAGGGTACATACTGTGGGTTAATCCGAGACACGGCTTCGCCTACCTACACGAAACGAAGGCCCACCGCGATAAAAACAATCCTGCTTCGTGGTCCGTACGCCGGGCCGCCCAGAAGCGCGAGCACTGCGGCTGCAACCTGAAGCGTGGCGGCACAAAAACCCAGAGAACAAGCGAGAAATGAGCTTCTCCAGTTGTGGTTTACAGAAAGGGGATTAAGAAGTGGGTGTGCAGATCATGTGGTCGCCTACTGTGTTTGGTTTACCCCCCACCAAAAAACCCGCAGGAACAGAGAAAATCAGACCAAGGAAGACGCCAAACAGGCGGCCAGATGTTTTCTGATGTTTACTCCAGCTTCTCCTCACCAAACCCTTCCTTCAGCTTCCTTCAGCAAGTACAGAAGCAAACTCCCGAGATCCATCAGAACACTCCAACCAAAGTAGCATCACTAATATTAGTGAACTGATCAAGGCGCCAAAGCTTTGTGCTGTAAAAATGAGCAAAACCTGAGACCAGGCTGAAGTTCTCTCCAGCTTCAGACCACAAACTGGGCAGCAGTTGGGATTTCTGGCGCCGGTACAATTAACAACGCAGTCATTATTAATTAAGAAGGCTGTAACCGTCCTGGTGGTTAACTCGAGTATCGTGATGGCACTGCTCCGTGGACATATCGTGGCGCCACCACATATACCATGACGGGAATGTGGAATTTAAGTTTTCCAGGTTTTCCAGGTTTTCCAGCTGAGGCTGGCTAAGCTAGTCCAGCCATTCTTTGTCTATGGTTATTTTGTTAGCCCCCGTTAGCCGGCGTCCCAACTCTCTGAGGAGAAAAACTACAACAACACATTCGCCCCAAGCTGGAAAGCTGCTCCACAGAGTGGAAAAAAGGGGGATTAACTCAAACTTCCTCTCGTCAACCAGGAGGTTTGGTTTACGAAGATTTTTCTCCACAGAAACTGCGAATCTGGGCAGCTAGCGGGCGAGCTAACTAGCGAGCTAACCGGCTAGCGGCGGCTGTTTTGATTAAAGTACACGTTTTCGCTCACCTCAGAACCTCCGTGGACATGCTGCTCTCGCCGCGGACACCTTTAAGAAGACGACGTTGCTCTGGAGGTGCGGGAGAGCTCCACCATCCTCGGGTTTCTGCTCTCGGGGTGAAGACGCAGCGCCGCGCGAACTAAACCCTGTTTAGAAAAAACTCACACGCTGTCCGCCATCTTGCCGGCTAAAGTTGCACCCGACGCGCTAAAATGGCGGCCAAGCGCGGCCTCGTCATTTCCTTTCGGGCCAGGTTGGAGTTAATTAGCTTAAAACTTTGATTTAAACTTCTTCTTTAAAATCTTTAACTATGAGGACACGACTGAAATACACGCGTCTGGGCCCCGTTTTCAGGTTTTTATACCACAGTGATGCTAAAATAGTGCTCTGTGTTAGTGTTAGCATCTTCTGACAACGCTAACAAAACAAATCTGTTCAAAATAGATTTATACAGTTTTTTACATACAAATCTCTAAATAATTCAGTGGTTGGCATGTAAACATAGTATTCTTAGCCAGACAAGCACCATATTTTGACAATGTTGTAGCAATATTGTATAAAAGTAGCTTGTGTTTTTGCTGGGATTAGCATTTTCTGACAAGGCTAACAAAACAAATCAGTTCAAATTAATTTCTGTAGTGTTTTTACATCCAAAGTTCTTAGTAATTCAGTGGTTGGGATGTAAAGATAGTAATTTAGGGTGGGTTTGGTGTGAAATGGTATATTGTCGTTGTTTAAACCAAGTATCTGATTTTTTACATAATTTGAAATTTATAAATCTATTCGGGGGAGGTTGGAGTTACTTAACTCACAACTTTGATTTTAACTTCTTCTTTAAAATCTTTAACTATGAGGACACGACTGAAATACACGCGTTTGGGCCCCGTTTTCAGGTTTTTATACCACAGTGATGCTAAAATAGTGCTCTGTGTTTAGAGTGCTTAGTGTTAGCATCTTCTGACAACGCTAACTAAACAAATCTGTTCAAAATGGATTTATACAGTTTTTTACACACAAATCTCCTAATAATTCAGTGGTTGGCATGTAAACATAGTATTCGTAGCCAGACAAGCACCATATTTTGACAACATTGTAGCAATATTGTATAAAAGTAGCTTGTGTTTTAGCTGGGATTAGCATTTTCTGACAAGGCTAACAAAACAAATCAGTTAAAATTAATTTCTGTAGTGTTTTTACATCCAAAGTTCTTAGTAATTCAGTGGTTGGGATGTAAAGATAGTAATTTAGGGTGGGTTTGGTGTGAAATGGTATATTGTCGTTGTGTAAACCAAGTATCTACATTTTTACATAATTTGAAATTTATAAATCTATTCAGGGGAGGTTGGAGTTAATTAATTCACAACTTTGATTTTAACTTCTTCTTTAAAATCTTTGACTACGTGGACACGACTGAAATACACGCGTCTGGGCCCCGTTTTCATGTTTTTATACCACAGTGATGCTAAAATAGTGCTCTGTGTTTAGAGTGCTTAGTGTTAGCATCTTCTGAGAACGCTAACTAAACAAATCTGTTCAAAATGGATTTATACAGTTTTGTACATACAAATCTCTAAATAATTCAGTGGTTGGCATGTAAACATAGTATTCGTAGCCAGACAAGCACCATATTTTGACAATGTTGTAGCAATATTGTATAAAAGTAGCTTGTGTTTTAGCTGGGATTAGCATTTTCTGACAAGGCTAACAAAACAAATCAGTTAAAATTAATTTCTGTAGTGTTTTTACTTCCAAAGTTCTTAGTAATTCAGTGGTTGGGATGTAAAGATAGTAATTTAGGGTGAGTTTGGTCTGAAATGGTATATTGTCGTTGTGTAAACCAAGTATCTACATTTTTACATAATTTGAAATTTATAAATCTATTCGGGGGAGGTTGGAGTTACTTAACTCACAACTTTGATTTTAACTTCTTCTTTAAAATCTTTAACTATGAGGACACGACTGAAATACACACGTTTGGGCCCCGTTTTCATGTTTTTATACCACAGTGATGCTAAAATAGTGCTCTGTGTTTAGAGTGCTTAGTGTTAGCATCTTCTGACAACGCCAACTAAACAAATCTGTTCAAAATGGATTTATACAGTTTTTTTACACACAAATCTCCTAATAATTCAGTGGTTGACATGTAAACATAGTATTTATAGCCAGACAAGCACCATATTTTGACAATGTTGTAGCAATATTGTATAAAAGTAGCTTGTGTTTTTGCTGGGATTAGCATTTTCTGACAAGGCTAACAAAACAAATTAGTTAAAATTAATTTCTGTAGTGTTATTACATCCAAAGTTCTTAGTAATTCAGTGGTTGGGATGTAAAGATAGTAATTTAGGATGGGTTTGGTGTGAAATGGTATATTGTCTTTGTCTAAACCAAATACCTAAATGTTTTATTTCAAATAAATTGAAATGTATGAATCTATTCGGGGGAGGTTGGAGTTAATTAATTTACAACTTTGATATTAACGTCTTATTTAAAATCTTTAACTATGTGGACACGACTGAAATACACGCGTCTGGGCCCCGTTTTCATGTTTTTATACCACAGTGATGCTAAAATAGTGCTCTGTGTTAGTGTTAGCATCTTCTGACAACGCTAACAAAACAAATCTGTTCAAAATAGATTTATTCAGTTTTTTACACACAAATTTCCTAATAATTCAGTGGTTGGCATGTAAACATAGTATTCGTAGCCAGACAAGCACCATATTTTGACAACATTGTAGCAATATTGTATAAAAGTAGCTTGTGTTTTAGCTGGGATTAGCATTTTCTGACAAGGCTAACAAAACAAATCAGTTAAAATTAATTTCTGTAGTGTTTTTACATCCAAAGTTCTTAGTAATTCAGTGGTTGGGATGTAAAGATAGTAATTTAGGGTGGGTTTGGTGTGAAATGGTATATTGTCGTTGTTTAAACCAAGTATCTGATTTTTTACATAATTTGAAATTTATAAATCTATTCGGGGGAGGTTGGAGTTACTTAACTCACAACTTTGATTTTAACTTCTTCTTTAAAATCTTTAACTATGAGGACACGACTGAAATACACGCGTTTGGGCCCCGTTTTCAGGTTTTTATACCACAGTGATGCTAAAATAGTGCTCTGTGTTTAGAGTGCTTAGTGTTAGCATCTTCTGACAACGCTAACTAAACAAATCTGTTCAAAATGGATTTATACAGTTTTTTACACACAAATCTCCTAATAATTCAGTGGTTGGCATGTAAACATAGTATTCGTAGCCAGACAAGCACCATATTTTGACAACATTGTAGCAATATTGTATAAAAGTAGCTTGTGTTTTAGCTGGGATTAGCATTTTCTGACAAGGCTAACAAAACAAATCAGTTAAAATTAATTTCTGTAGTGTTTTTACATCCAAAGTTCTTAGTAATTCAGTGGTTGGGATGTAAAGATAGTAATTTAGGGTGGGTTTGGTGTGAAATGGTATATTGTCGTTGTGTAAACCAAGTATCTACATTTTTACATAATTTGAAATTTATAAATCTATTCAGGGGAGGTTGGAGTTAATTAATTCACAACTTTGATATTAACTTCTTCTTTAAAATCTTTAACTACGTGGACACGACTGAAATACACATGTCTGGGCCCCGTTTTCATGTTTTTATACCTCAGTGATGCTAAAATAGTGCTCTGTGTTTAAAGTGCTTAGTGTTAGCATCTTCTGACAACGCTAACAAAACAAATCTGTTCAAAATGGATTTATACAGTTTTTTACACACAAATCTCCTAATAATTCAGTGGTTGGCATGTAAACATAGTATTCATAGCCAGACAAGCACCATATTTTGACAACATTGTAGCAATATTGTATAAAAGTAGCTTGTGTTTTAGGTGGGATTAGCATTTTCTGACAAGGCTAACAAAACAAATCAGTTAAAATTAATTTCTGTAGTGTTTTTACATCCAAAGTTCTTAGTAATTCAGTGGTTGGGATGTAAAGATAGTCATTTAGGATGGGTTTGGTGTGAAATGGTATATTGTCTTTGTCTAAACCAAATATCTAAATTTTTTATTTTAAATAATTTGAAATGTATAAATCTATTCGGGGGAGGTTGGAGTTAATTAACTCACAACTTTGATATTAACTTATTTTTTTATACCACGTTAATGCTAAAATAGTGCTCTGTGTTAGCGTTAGCATCTTCTGACCATGCTGACAAATAAAATGTTCAAAATTGATTTATAGAGTTTTTTACATCAAATATTTCTGAATAATTCAATAATTGGGACGTAAACATAGTATTCTTAGCCAGACAAGCACCATATTTTGACAACATTGTAGCAATATTGTATAAAAGTAGCTTGTGTTTTAGCTGGGATTAGCATTTTCTGACAAGGCTAACAAAACAAATCAGTTAAAATTAATTTCTGCAGTGTTTTTACATCCAAAGTTCTTAGTAATTCAGGGGTTGGGATGTAAAGATAGTCATTTAGGGTGGGTTTGGTGTGAAATGGTATATTGTCATTGTCTAAACCAAGTATCTAATTTTTTACATAATTTGACATTTATAAATCTATTCAGGGGAGGTTGGAGTTAATTAATTTACAACTTTGATATTAACGTCTTCTTTAAAATCTTTAACTACGTGGACACGACTGAAATACACGCGTCTGGGCCCCGTTTTCATGTTTTTATACCACAGTGATGCTAAAATAGTGCTCTGTGTTAGTGTTAGCATCTTCTGACAACGCTAACAAAACAAATCTGTTCAAAATGGATTTATACAGTTTTTTACACACAAATCTCCTAATAATTCAGTGGTTGGCATGTAAACATAGTATTCATAGCCAGACAAGCACCATATTTTGACAACATTGTAGCAATATTGTATAAAAGTAGCTTGTGTTTTAGCTGGGATTAGCATTTTCTGACAAGACTAAACAAACAAATCAGTTAAAATTAATTTCTGTAGTGTTTTTACATCCAAAGTTCTTAGTAATTCAGTGGTTGGGATGTAAAGATAGTAATTTAGGATGGGTTTGGTGTGAAATGGTATATTGTCATTGTCTAAACCAAGTATTTAATTTTTTATATAATTAGAAATTTATAAATCTATTCGGGGGAGGTTGGAGTTACTTAATTCACAACTTTGATATTAACTTATTTTTTTATACCACAGTAATGCTAAATTAGTGCTCTTTGTTAGCGTTAGCATCTTCTTGTTCACAATGGATTTATAGAGGTTTTTTTATATACACATTTCTTAATAATTCAGTGGTTGTGGTGTAAACATTGTCATTCATAGCCAGACAATGTAAAAAGCACCAAATTTTAACAGTGTTGTAGCAATGTTGTATAAAAGTAGACAACAGTTTGTGGTTTTGCTGGGATTAGCATTTTCTGACAAGGCTAACAAAACTGAATTTCCATAGTGTTTTTACACCCAAAGTTCTTCATAATTCGGTGGTTGAGATGTGAACATAATAATTCAGGGTAGGTTTCGGGGGAGGTTGGAGTTAATTAACTCACAATTTTATTGTTAACTACTTTGTTTACTAACCGAGCATGACTGAAATATATGCCTTTATATCACAGTGATGCTAAAATAGTGTTCTGTGTTAGCATGAGCATCTTCTGGCAAAGCTAACAAAGTTAGCAAATCAGTTTAAAAAAATGATTTCTACAGTTTCACACCCAAATTTCTGAATAATTCAGTGGTTTGGATGTAAACATAGTCATTCAGGGAGGGTTTGAGGTGAAATGGTATATAGTCGCCGTCCTAAGAAAACCAAGCATCTCAATTTTTGCCTTTTCTAGATTTTGACATTATTTGAAATCTGTAAATCTATTCAGGGCAGGTTGGAGTTAATTAACTCACAACTTTAATATTAACTACTTCTTAAAAATTATCTACTAACCGAGCAGGACTGAAATATATGCATTTCAGGCCAGTTTTAATGTTTTTGTACCCTAGTGATGCTAATATAGTGACCTGTGTTAGCATTAGCAGCTTCTGACAAAGCTAAAAAAAATTAATTTCTACAGTTTTTTTACACCCAAATTTCTGAATAATTCAGTGGTTGACATGTAAACATAGTCATTTGGGGGGGTTCTACATTTTTGCATCATTGGAAAACTATAAATATATTCGGGGGAGGTTAGAGTTAATTAACTTACAACTTTAATATGAACTGTTTCTTAACAATCCTTTACCTGTTTTCATGTTTTTATACCGCAGTGATGCTGATGTAAAAAATAAATCTGTTAAAAAATGGATTCCAAAGTTTTTTACACCCAAGTTTCGGAACAATTCAGTGATTAAGATGTAAACATGGTCATTCAGGGTGGGTTTGGTGTGAAATGGTATATCGTTGCTTTCCAAAAAGAACCAAGTATCTAAATGTTTTTGCGATTTCTAGATTTTTACATCATTTGAAATCTATTAAATCTAAAGGTTGAGGTTAATTAACTCAACTTTAAAAGTAACTATTTCTTAAAAATCTTTTACTAAGTGAGCATGACTGAAATATATGCATTTCAGCCCCATTTTCATGTTGTATACCACAGTGATGCTAATGTAGTGCTCTGTGTTAGCATTAGCATCAACAAATAAATTGGTTAAAATTGATTCCAGAGTTTTTTTTAAACATAAATGTCGTAATAATTAAGTGGTTGAGATGTAATCATAGTCCTTCAGGGTGGGTTTGGTGTAACATGGTATGTCTCCGTTGTCTTAAACAAAGCAAGTCTCAATTTTTCTGTGATTTCTAGATTTTTACATCATTTGAAATCTGTAATTGTCTTTTACACTGTATAAAACTTCATGTTTGTTTTCATTGGCTTATAATTTACATGTTACATTACATTTTGGCCTCTACTGTAAAGTTGGCACTTTGGAAATACTTGTAACTGTTTTGGTGAAATGTAATTCCTTAGAAAGTTCCATTATATCTGCATGGAACTCCATTAAATTTTGCTAGGTTGCCTTTAGGTAGCCATATTGCTGTGAAACAACGTTATTTAATAGTGACGTTGTGACAACCTTGTTCAGACAACATAAAAAGCACCACCTTTTGACGCTCTTAAGGTAAGAACTCTAAGATCGTAGACACTGTTTGTGTTTGCTGGGATTAGCATCTTCTGATACAGCTAACGTCACATATCTGTTAAAAATTACGTTTCTGAATTTCAAAATTATTAAATTTCTGAATATTTCTGTGATTGAGACGTAAGCATAGTCATCAGTTTCACGGAGACAACTTTAACGTTACTAGTAGCTCCAGCATGGCTAACTAAACAGAATGTGGGCGGAGCTAATTTACACAGCGGGTCATTTTATTTGCTTTGTTTATATGATCATCGCCGCTGTAAATCAGCCAATCAGAGCTAAGCTCATCAGATTGCTTACTGCAAACTATTGTATCTTGGAAAATAATTTTATTATAAGACCAGTTTAGTCTTGAAGGTCAGGTTATCTTATTATATTGCCTGATAATTAAGTTTGTTTTATTTCCAAATTATTGCCAATATAGTGACACATTTGGACTAAAAACACAAATAAACATTAGAAATTAAAATTTTACACATACAATAGCATCAACATAAGAAATTCACTTTTCATGATACTATTGTTTGCAGTGATATTCATTCCCATGGTTTTGGAACGGGGGCGCCAACAAGCTGTCCACAAACTTTTGGACTTCTAGCCTAGGTCTTGGTTTTCGCCTTCATGACTGAATCCCCCCATCACCGTAACCACTTCCGATTCCTTAAACAAATAGATAAAGGCTTGTATTGAGTGTGCAAACTTTACAGTAAACACACAGACCTGTTTAATATTGTTTGAATAAGTTTATTACTTTAGCCATGTTGTGTGAATTCACGTGGGGGGTTGAAAGATTCCAGGGACCCCTCAAAGCCCTGTGGTCGGGATCCCTCTTTGGCTTCTCCTTCAAGCCTGTTGAGATGCAGTGGTGGGTCTTGGTGCCTCCAAGCGTTCACAGGCGCTAGGTCACCCCCACCCAGCGTCATGTTGGTGGAACTGGACACGCCTACAATTGAGTGCTAAAGGGTTTTATTTGTTTCTTGTAGCTGTAGTTTCAAACCTCTAACCAGAGACCAGTCACATCACCCCCAGACCAACTGTTCACTCTACAATACTCACTCCTACCGAGCGCACGAGGGTGAAGCAGCTCGTTCACCAGTTCTCCTGTTCCACCTTAAACAGAGCAGCAGGAGCCAGAACGTACCTGCAGCTCCATTTAAGGTGAAAACAGGAGAACTGGTGAAGGAGAAGCTGAGCTGATGGTGCTGGTGGTCAGTAGGAGTGAGTGTTGTAGTGTGTAAGAGTGATCTGGGGGTTTATGACGAGAGGGGCAGAGTTGAGTGTGTGGTGCTGGTTGATCCACAGGACAGTAAAAGAAAACCAAACCACAGACGTTGTGGAGCTCCTCGGTATGGAGGTCCACCAACCGCCAACACACCAGTTGTAGCTCAACACTTTAGTATGTGGTGGTTTGTTTTCTTGGTGGTTCTTAATCTGCTGCTCGATAGCAGCTCATCTTTCCGTTCAGCTCAAACCTCTCTTCATCACATCAGCACCACCTCCAACATCTACTGTAACATCTCACCTCCATCTCCTCCACTCTGTTCCTCACCTCCATCTCCTCCACTCTGTTCCTCACCTCCATCTCCTCCACTCTGTTCCTCACCTCCATCTCCTCCACACTGTTCCTCACCTCCATCTCCTCCAATCTGTTCTACACCTTCCATCTCCTCCACTCTGTTCTTCACCTCCAACATCTATTGTAACATCTCATCTACATCTCCTCCACTCTGTTCTTTACCTCCATCTCCTCCACACTGTTCCTCACCTCCATCTCCTCCACTCTGTTCCTCACCTCCATCTCCTCCACTCTGTTCCTCACCCCGATCTCCTTCACTCTGTTCTTAACCTTCATCTCCTCCACTCTGTTTCTCACCTCCATCTCCTCCACACTGTTCCTCACCTCTATCTTCTCCACTCTGTTCCTCACCTCCATCTCCTTCACTCTGTTCTTCACCTCCATCTCCTCCACTCTGTTCCTCACCTCCATCTCCTCCACTCTGTTTCTCACCTCCATCACCTCCACTCTGTTCTTCACCTCCATCTCCTTCACTCTGTTCCTCACCTCCATCATCTCCTACACTCTATTCCTCACCTCCATCTCCTCCACTCTATTTCTCACCTCCATCTCCTCAACTCTGTCCCTCACCTCCATCTTTTCCACTGTTTTCTTCACCTCCATCTTCTCCACTCTGTTCTTCTCCTCCACTCTGTTTCTCACCTCCATCTCCTCCACACTGTTCCTCACCTCTATCTTCTCCATTCTGTTTCTCACCTCCACTCTGTTCCTCACCTCCATCTCCTTCACTCTGTTCCTCACCTCCATCTCCTCCACTCTGTTCCTCACCTCCATCTCCTCCACTCTGTTCCTCACCTCCATCTCCTTCACTCTGTTCCTCACCTCCATCTCCTCTACTCTGTTCTTAACCTCCATCTCCTCCACTCTGTTCCTAACCTCCATCTCCTCCACTCTGTTCCTCACCTCCATATCCTTCACTCTGTTCCTCACCTTCATCTCCTCCACTCTATTCCTCACCTCCATCTCCTCCACTCTGTTCCTCACGCACTGCCTCCATCTGGGTTTGGAGTGTTGTAGGAGTAACGTAACTGAAAACCACTGTTTAAAACGAGTGAGGGTTTTAATCTGATTTGGAAAAAGTACTCCCAGTATGGTGAAGTCCTTCGTCCTAACGAGGGGACAAATGTCTCACACGTTTATTTTAGTGACTGTTTTACACAGAATTCGGAAATCGTTTCTTCATACCCGCAGACTGTCGGAAGCCCGAGTGGAACATGTGGAAACGTCAGCGTCCAGAGCAGTTCTGCGTCTTTCACGGCCCTGTTCTGGGTTCAGGCCTTGAAGCTTCCGCGTCCGAGTTACTTCTCGTCGCCGAGGTCATGTTTCGGGACGTCCGCCTCGGCGTCGTTGTCTGACAGCAGCCCGAGTCCCGTGTGGCACAGCTGCCTCTCCAGCGCGGTGATCCGCTGCTTCAGGCGCCGCTGCGTCGTCGTGAACTCCCCCAGCAAGCGGGCGAAGCGCGTCTGCAAGATGTCCAGAGAAGCGTCCAGACGTTCCACCTTCTCCTCGGTGTCCATCACGCCCATCCCTCCAGCCGCTGCGCTCTCGTCCAGCAGGCCCTGCTTCTTCAGGATCTCCCTGCCGCGCTCCTCCAGAACCTTCTGCGCGTCCGGATACTCCGTCACGGCCTCCATCAGGTCGTCCTTGGAGAGGCAGAACAGGTCCGAGTAGCCGATGCTACGTATGTTGGCGGTTCTGCGGTTGCCCATCTTGCTACCCCGAATGTTCAGGATGCTGATTTCGCCGAAGCACCCTCCGGCGGTCAGCAGCGCGAACTGCGTCACGCCGTCGTCGGCGACCACGCCCAGCTTGCCCTCCTTGATGATGTACATTTCCTTGCCGATGTCCCCCTTCCTGCAGATGTAGTCGCCGGGGCTGTACACCTGCGGGCGCAGCTTCAGGACCAGCTCCACCAGCAGCCCCGCCTCGCAGTCTTGAAAGATGCGGACCTTCTTCAGCGTCTCCAGGTGGACGTTGATCGCGATCTCCGCCCGCAGCTTGTCCGGAAGGTTCTTCAGCACCTCGTGCTCGTCCACGGCTTTTTGGTTGCTCCACAGGTAGTCGAACCACTTGATGACACGGGTCTCAAGGTTGCGGCTGACCTTGCGGAAGTGCATGTAGTGTTTGATGGCGTCTATCCGCGCCTGGAACTCGGCCCTAGTCGCGTTCATGTTGGAGATCATGGAGCCCACGTTGCCCACGATGGTGGCGAAGATCAGCACGCCCACCAGAAAGTCGAAGACCACGAAGACAAACTCCTCGTCCTTCACCGGGGGAGGCATTTCCCCGATAGTGGTAAGCGTTAGCGTGGACCAGTAGAAGCAGTAGACGTAGCAACGCGTTAGCGTTCCGAACTCGGTGTCCGTGACGTTGGGATACACCCACTGATCTGATCCGAGACCCAGCGACTTGGAGATGGCGTAGTAGATGCAAGCATTCCAGTGGATGATGACCAGGATGTACAGGACCAGGTTGCAGATACGGAAAGTGTTGGGGTAGTTGGTGCGCGTCTCGGTGCGGTCGAAGAACTCGAACATGCGGGAGAAGCGGAGCAGCCGGTTGAAGCGGAGCTGAGGCATGTTAACCCCAGTGACGATGTAGATCAGGTCCGTGGGCACGATGGAAAGAACATCCACTTTGAACTGGAAGGTTCGGACGTAGTTGTCCCTCAGCTTGGACAAGTCTTTCACCAGCAGACCCTGTTCCAGATAGCCTGCGGAGGAGAACACAAGTTTCCTTTATACTGCAATCAAGGTATCGATGACCACGTGTAGCACCTTAAAGATTTGTGGAGAATCTAAAGGCTTGGGTGGTCTCTAGAATACTTAGGACAGTAGGGTATGTCCCAAAACAAGCTACAAGTGAAAGTCCAGCAAACCAAGTCGGTAGGTCTACTTTCGGAGCGACGCAGGTCCAGTTTCTAGCGGTAGGGCTAGAAGGACTGTGTTACTGAATGATGTCACCTCGTAACAGTGGAAAGGTCTGGCATCGCACTCGGCCCGTGTGGGAATCTGCAGGTACCTGTCTTCAGTCGCACAAAGGAGTCGAGTATGTAAATGAAGTCGCAGACGTAGTCAAGCACCAGCCACAGGATGTAGTTCTCCGTCTGGAGGTCATCGAAGCACGCTCTGGAGAAAGAGAAACAGGGGGAGGTAGACGGAGGACGGTGGGAAACCAGAGGCTCAGAAGGTGCCATTACAAGAGAAGTCTGCGTAATTAAGTGCTTCTAATTCAAACAAAGTCATTCAGAGTTAAAACAGGTGCAAAGTACAGGGAGTCCTGGGACGGGGGGATTCTAGGACCCCTTGAACGTCGCAAAAAAGAACAGATTCTCAAATATATTATGTCCTGTCTGGTACTAATATATATATTTTATGTCCTGTCTGGTACTAATATATATATGTTATGTCCTGTCTGGTAGTAATATATATATATATTATATCCTGTCTGGTACTAATATATATATTTTATGTCCTGTCTGGTACTAATATATATATATATTATGTCCTGTCTGGTACTAATATATATATATTTTATGTCCTGTCTGGTACTAATATATATATTTTATGTCCTGTCTGGTACTAATATATATATATATTATGTCCTGTCTGGTACTAATATATATATATATTATATCCTGTCTGGTACTAATATATATATATTTTATGTCCTGTCTGGTACTAATATATATATATATTATGTCCTGTCTGGTACTAATATATATATTTTATGTCCTGTCTGGTACTAATATATATATTTTATGTCCTGTCTGGTACTAATATATATATATATATATTATGTCCTGTCTGGTACTAATATATATATTTTATGTCCTGTCTGGTACTAATATATATATATATATATTATATCCTGTCTGGTACTAATATATATATATTATGTCCTGTCTGGTACTAATATATATATAATGTGTCCTGTCTGGTACTAATATATATATATATTTTATGTCCTGTCTGGTACTAATATATATATATATATATATTATATCCTGTCTGGTACTAATATATATATAATGTGTCCTGTCTGGTACTAATATATATATTTTATGTCCTGTCTGGTACTAATATATATATATATATATATTATGTCCTGTCTGGTACTAATATATATATTTTATGTCCTGTCTGGTACTAATATATATATATATATATTATATCCTGTCTGGTACTAATATATATATAATGTGTCCTGTCTGGTACTAATATATATATTTTATGTCCTGTCTGGTACTAATATATATATATATATATATATTATGTCCTGTCTGGTACTAATATATATATTTTATGTCCTGTCTGGTACTAATATATATATATATATTATATCCTGTCTGGTACTAATATATATATAATGTGTCCTGTCTGGTACTAATATATATATTTTATGTACTGTCTGGTACTAATATATATATATATATATTATGTCCTGTCCCGTACTAATATATATATTATGTCCTGTCCGATACTAATATATATATATATAATGTCCTGTCTGGTACTAATATATATATATATATATATATTATGTCCTGTCTGGTACTAATATATATATTTTATGTCCTGTCTGGTACTAATATATATATATATATTATATCCTGTCTGGTACTAATATATATATAATGTGTCCTGTCTGGTACTAATATATATATTTTATGTACTGTCTGGTACTAATATATATATATATATATTATGTCCTGTCCCGTACTAATATATATATTATGTCCTGTCCGATACTAATATATATATATATTATGTCCTGTCCGATACTAATATATATATATATTATATCCTGTCTGGTACTAATATATATATAATGTGTCCTGTCTGGTACTAATATATATATATATATATAATGTCCTGTCTGGTACTAATATATATATATATATATATAATGTCCTGTCTGGTACTAATATATATATATATATATATATATATATATAATGTATCCTGTCTGGTACTAATATATATATATATATATAATGTCCTGTCTGGTACTAATATATATATATATATATATATATATATATATAATGTCCTGTCTGGTACTAATATATATATATATATGTCCTGTCTGGTACTAATATATATATATATATATATATATATATATATATATATATATATATATATATATATATATATATAATGTCCTGTCTGGTACTAATATATATATATATATATATATATATATATATATATATATATATATATATATATATATATATAATATCCTGTCTGGTACTAATATATATATATATATATATAATGTCCTGTCTGGTACTAATATATATATATATATATATAATGTCCTGTCTGGTACTGTATAAACATATAGCCGTGTGTAGATTCACTGGTGGGTTTGATAGTAAATACAGTGTGTATACAGTGTGTTCCCATCACCACCACGTAAAGAATCTCTACAATTAATTTATCAAAAGTAGAAAAGTTAGTGGACGTGTCCTCAAGAACCGTCCATATTAATAAACGGTGTCTGTAGAAGAAACCTCTGCAGCACCAGACGTCCCTGTGGAACCCCCGAGGCCCGAATCAAGCCCGGTTCCAAACAAAGCGCTCTCAGATCCGATTAAACGTGCTGCGGTTTGACAGAATCTGGGAACGTCAGATGGAAGCAGTTAGCGGATCGTATCTCAGGGGCTTTCTCCGGTTAAACGGAGCGGAAAGTGGAGACAGACGGACGTCCTCTCTGCGGATTCTTCTGCCTGCGTGAACGAGACGCCCAGCAGAGTCCATCCTATTAGTCACGCTGTTTCACGCTGCGTGCGCTCGGACCCGCTCTCTGAAGGACGGAAAGTTTCCGTTTCCCGTGAATAGAGTAACGATCGAACCCCAAACCGCTCGGCTTCTGAAAGAAGATGCCGCAGACGAGCCGCTGCTGACGCCTGAACCTCTTAAAGAAAGACTGGGCCACAATAATAGAAACGTGTTTCTATTATTATTGTATTTACACTGATATCGAGCACGCTTCAGTACCAAAAGACAGGGAGGTGTATTATTATTAAAAGCTTTATGTTAATAATATTATTATTTATATTAACATTAATAGATCTAGACCACATCATTAAAGGAGCAATATGTAAAAAAAAATGTTTAGAATGATGTTCATACAGTGCTTATAACTGGCTGATTATGAATACAGCAGGGCTTACTTGGCAACCAGCAGGATCCAGTTATAGAGCACTGCCACCATTAAAGGAGCAATATGTAAGATTTTTTTAGTGTAAAACGAGGGATGTGGAATGTCACATGGATTATTGATTATGAATTAACACAGTTTATTCATACCATGTTTACAACTGGCTGATTATTATTATTAAAAGATTTATATTAATTAGAATATTTTGTCTTTGTCGTGGTGTGTTGTTGCCCCCTGCTGATCTGACCCTATTCGATCTAGACTACGTCATTAAAGGAGCAATATGTAAGATTTTTTTTTGTTTGTTTAAAATGATGTTCATACAGTGTTTACAAGTGGCTGATTACGATTAAGGCAGGGCTTACTTGGCAACCAGCAGGATCCGGTTATAGAGCACTGCCACCATTAAAGGAGCAATATGTAAGTTTTTTTTTTTGGTTTAAAATGATAAGAATGGATGTGGAACGTCATATGGGTTATTGATTATGAATTAAGACAGACTATGACTATTCATACAGTGTTTACAATTGTGCTTACCTGGCAACCAGCAGAATCCAATTATAGAGCACCGCCAACGCAATGAAGAACAGCCAATAATAATAGGCATCATCCGACTGAGATATGACAAACCCCTCCCACTTCTCCCTAGAACACACAAAAACAAACATTTCATTACCGACTTATAAGGACTTAATGGGTGGAGCTAAACTGCTATTGACTGAATGGGTGGAGCTAAACTGCTATAGACTGAATGGATGGAGCTAAACTGCTATAGACTGAATGGGTGGAGCTAAGCTGCTGTAGACTGAATGGGTGGAGCTAAACTGCTGTAGACTGAATGGGTGGAGCTAAACTGTAATAGACTGAATAGGTGGAGCTAAACTGTTATAGACTGAATGTGTGGAGCTAAACTGTAATAGACTGAATGAGTGGAGCTAAACTGCTGTAGACTGAATGGGTGGAGCTAAACTGTTATAGACTAAATTGGGTGGAGCTAAACTGCTGTAGACTGAATGGGTGGAGCTAAACTGTAATAGACTGAATGAGTGGAGCTAAACTGCTGTAGACTGAATGGGTGGAGCTAAACTGTAATAGACTGAATGAGTGGAGCTAAACTGCTGTAGACTGAATGGGTGGAGCTAAACTGTTATAGACTAAATTGGGTGGAGCTAAACTGCTGTAGACTGAATGGGTGGAGCTAAACTGTTATAGACTGAATGGGTGGAGCTAAACTGCTGTAGACTGAATGGGTGGAGCTAAACTGTTATAGACTGAATGGGTGGAGCTAAGCTGCTGTAGACTGAATGGGTGTGCTTTACTTAATAGTCTGCTTCGGTTTGGTTTCAGTGGCTCCTGCTTGGTTGGTTCCAGCGTTGCCGGCCGTAGCTCTAATCTCAGGGCCTCGGAATCTCTCGAGGAAGGAGTCGGGGCGCTCCTCCTCCTCCATCAGACTCCTGTGAGCCCATTCCCTCAGAGTCACCACCAGGTTCACCAGCCTGATGGAGAGGAGGACAGATCAGAGTCAGAAATAGAGAGATGATCTGAGTAGCACTGCAGTCAATATGTCACAGTCAGGGTCTGTCCTGGTGTGGAGTCAGTGAGTCACTGTCTGTCCTGGTGTTGAGTCAGTGAGTCAGGGTCTGTCCTGGTGTGGAGTCAGTGAGTCAGGGTCTGTCCTGGTGTGAGTCAGTGAGTCAGGGTCTGTCCTGGTGTGGAGTCAGTGAGTCAGGGTCTGTCCTGGTGTGAGTCAGTGAGTCAGGGTCTGTCCTGGTGTGAGTCAGTGAGTCAGGGTCTGTCCTGGTGTGAGGTCAGTGAGTCAGGGTCTGTCCTGGTGTGGAATCAGTGAGTCAGGGTCTGTCCTGGTGTGAGTCAGTGTATCAGGGTCTGTCCTGGTGTGAGTCAGTGTGTCAGGGTCTGTCCTGGTGTGGAGTCAGTGAGTCAGGGTCTGTCCTGGTGTGGAGTCAGTGAGTCAGGGTCTGTCCTGGTGTGGAGTCAGTGTATCAGGGTCTGTCCTGGTGTGAGGTCAGTGAGTCAGGGTCTGTCCTGGTGTGAGGTCAGTGAGTCAGGGTCTGTCCTGGTGTGGAGTCAATGTATCAGGGTCTGTCCTGGTGTGGAGTCACTGAGTCAGGGTCTGTCCTGGTGTGGAGTCAGTGAGTCAGGGTCTGTCCTGGTGTGGAGTCAGTGAGTCAGTGTCTGTCCTGGTGTTGTTTAGTGAGTCAGGGTCTGTCCTGGTGTTGTTTAGTGAGTCAAGGTCTGTCCTGGTGTGGAGTCAGTGTATCAGGGTCTGTCCTGGTGTGGGGTCAGTGTGTCAGTGTCTGTCCTGGTGTGGAGTCAGTGAGTCAGTGTCTGTCCTGGTGTGGAGTCAGTGAGTCAGGGTCTGTCCTGGTGTGGAGTCAGTGAGTCAGGGTCTGTCCTGGTGTGGAGTCAGTGAGTCAGGGTCTGTCCTGGTGTGGAGTCAGTGAGTCAGGGTCTGTCCTGGTGTGGGGTCAGTGTGTCAGTGTCTGTCCTGGTGTGGAATCAGTGTATCAGGGTCTGTCCTGGTGTTGTTTAGTGAGTCAGGGTCTGTCCTGGTGTGGAGTCAGTGAGTCAGGGTCTGTCCTCTCTGTATATATGTGTGTGTTCTGTACCTGGACAGAGCCCCCCTCCCCCTGAATGAGTTTCTGGACGCCGTGTCCTGGGCTTCCAGAGCGGCCACACGCTGCAGCTCCGAGGACGTGTCATCATCTCCGTCACACACTGACTGAGTCCTGTATAGTGAGACAGAGACAGAGAGACGGGGGGGGGGTATGTTTACCAGTTTACACACTGCTCCTTTAAACGTGATCAATCGCTCCTTTAAATGAGTCCCTTATTTTCACTTTCTAAAAAAACAAAATATAATCATGCAGTCTGACTCAAACAATCCTGTACACGCTGAGCTCCAGTCTGATTGGCTCCCTGTGCTGTGAGTGGGCGGAGCTAAACTGCTGTAGACTGAACTGGGGGACATTATGACATCACAAAATCAGTGAATTCAAAACAGGCTAGCTTAGTGTTTGTATATATGGACTGGCTTTTGGGCCCTTTAATGCAGTTGTATCAAGCGTAATGATCACGTGTCCCCCCCGACTGACCTGCTTAGGGTGGTCTCGGCCCTGTCCGCCTCCTCCTCCAGTGTGCTCCTGACCGAGAGGCGGTGAGAGGAGAGGGAGCGCTCCACTGCAGCCTGACCCGTCATGCTGTAAACAAACAGTCCGGTCTGGTTATCTGTGGCCCACTGGACACCCACCTGTCACTACATCAGGACCACCACCTCGTAGATACACTCACTGTCCACTGTATCAGCTCCACTGACCATACAGGACCTCCACTCACTGTCCACTGTATCAGCTCCACTGACCATACAGGACCTCCACTCACTGTCCACTGTATCAGCTCCACTGACCATACAGGACCTCCACTCACTGTCCACTGTATCAGCTCCACTGACCATACAGGACCTCCACTCACTGTCCACTGTATCAGCTCCACTGACCATACAGGACCTCCACTCACTGTCCACTGTATCAGCTCCACTGACCATACAGGAGCTCCACTCACTGTCCACTGTATCAGCTCCACTGACCATACAGGACCTCCACTCACTGTCCACTGTATCAGCTCCACTGACCATACAGGACCTCCACCTACAGACTGTAGTTCATCTGATTCATTAATCTACCTTCACCTACCTGTGTACAGGTAAACTGTAACACTACCTTCACCTACCTGTGTACAGGTAAACTGTAACGCTACCTTCAGCTACCTGTGTACAGGTAAACTGTAACGCTACCTTCACCTACCTGTGTACAGGTAAACTGTAACACTACCTTCAGCTACCTGTGTACAGGTAAACTGTAACACTACCTTCACCTACCTGTGTACAGGTAAACTGTAACGCTACCTTCACCTACCTGTGTACAGGTAAACTGTAACGCTACCTTCACCTACCTGTGTACAGGTAACCTGTAGCACTACCTTCACCTACCTGTGTACAGGTAAACTGTAACACTACCTTCACCTACCTGTGTACAGGTAAACTGTAACGCTACCTTCAGCTACCTGTGTACAGGTAAACTGTAACGCTACCTTCACCTACCTGTGTACAGGTAAACTGTAACGCTACCTTCAGCTACCTGTGTACAGGTAAACTGTAACACTACCTTCAGCTACCTGTGTACAGGTAAACTGTAACACTACCTTCACCTACCTGTGTACAGGTAAACTGTAACGCTACCTTCACCTACCTGTGTACAGGTAAACTGTAACGCTACCTTCACCTACCTGTGTACAGGTAAACTGTAACACTACCTTCACCTACCTGTGTACAGGTAACCTGTAACACTACCTTCACCTACCTGTGTACAGGTAAACTGTAACACTACCTTCACCTACCTGTGTACAGGTAAACTGTAACACTACCTTCTCCTACCTGTGTACAGGTAAACTGTAACGCTACCTTCACCTACCTGTGTACAGGTAACCTGTAACACTACCTTCACCTACCTGTGTACAGGTAACCTGTAACACTACCTTCACCTACCTGTGTACAGGTAAACTGTAACACTACCTTCACCTACCTGTGTACAGATTGTAGCACTACCTGATTGAAGTTGTTGTGAAACTCAGTGATGAAGGAATAACAGTGATGATCTCAGAGGTGAACAGTCGGTTGCCATGGTGATCATGTTGGATGGTGGATGAATGGGTGGCAGTGGAGACCTCGGATCAACTTGGATGAGGGTCCAGTCGTGGTCAGCAAGTGGACAGTGAGTGAAGGTCCTGTATGGTCAGTGGAGCTGATACAGTGGACAGTGAGTGGAGCTCCTGTATGGTCAGTGGAGCTGATACAGTGGACAGTGAGTGGAGGTCCTGTATGGTCAGTGGAGCTGATACAGTGGACAGTGAGTGGAGGTCCTGTATGGTCAGTGGAGCTGATACAGTGGACAGTGAGTGGAGGTCCTGTATGGTCAGTGGAGCTGATACAGTGGACAGTGAGTGGAGGTCCTGTATGGTCAGTGGAGCTGATACAGTGGACAGTGAGTGTAGGTCCTGTAGGGTCAGTGGAGCTGATACAGTGGACAGTGAGTGGAGGTCCTGTATGGTCAGTGGAGCTGATACAGTGGACAGTGAGTGGAGGTCCTGTATGGTCAGTGGAGCTGATACAGTGGACAGTGAGTGGAGTTGTGTATCGGATGGATGGATGGATGGATGGATGGATGGATGATGCAGTGTTTAGACGAGTGTTGAACAATGTTTTCGTAATCAGCTCATCATTAGGGGAACTCCAGACGGCACACACTGCACAGAGCAACGTCCCAGCAGACTCAGACATTCACAGCCAGGTGGTCCCGGGAGAAACTGTCGCCGCTGACAACCAAACACTCACCGCTGACGACGAGCGGCTGTTATGCAACACATAAAGACCCTCCAAGAGTTCGGCACCCGCTCCAGCCGCCTGGCAGCACCTTGACTGTAGCGTTCATAGCACCTTCATAACAGCTCTTATAGACCTACATAGACTTTTATTCTAGTTTCCAATCAGTGTATGTTCTCCAGATCTGATTAGAACAGATGTAAATAATCATACATACAATACGAAGTAACATGAATATCTTATTGTGAGAGAAGATCAGATCTTGATCCAGTTTGAAGAACAAAGTTAGGTTCCAGATTTCTCCTGGACGCCCCAGACATTGTATGAATGTGTTCAGTTCCTTCAGCAGCAAATCTTGATTTATCTTAATGAAGTACTGAGCAGCCAAAGCAGGTATTAGATGAGAACTGATAATAATACTGGGTTGTTTAGGAGAAGCTTGGAAAGAGTTAAATAAACACACTGACGTATGAAAAAACACTACTTACTCTATTAATACTGATTAATATTTAATAATAAAGTGTAAAAGCTCTACTTACTCTATTAATACTGATTAATATTTAATAATAAAGTGTAAAAGATCTACTTACTCTATTAATACTGATTAATATTAAATAATAAAGTGTAAAAGCTCTACTTACTCTTTTAATACTGATTAATATTTAATAATAAAGTGTAAAAGCTCTACTTACTCTATTAATACTTTTTAATATTTAATAATAACGTGTAAAAGCTCTACTTACTCTGTTAAAACTGTTTAATATTTAATAATAAAGTGTAAAAGCACTACTTACTCTATTAATACTGTTTAATATTTAATAATAAAGTGTAAAAGCACTACCTACTCTATTAATACTGTTTAATATTTAATAATAAAGTGTAAAAGCTCTACTTACTCTATAAATACTGTTTAATATTTAATAATCAAGTGTAAACGATCGACTTACTCTATTAATACTGATTAATATTTAATAATAAAGTGTAAAAGCTCTACTTACTCTATTAATACTGTTTAATATTTAATAATAAAGTGTAAAAGATCTACTTACTCTATTAATACTGTTTGATATTTAAATTAATTAAATAAATAAAAAACATCTGGTCTGGAAAAAAATAGCTTATAAAATATAATAATGTCCCAAAGTGACTAAACCTAAAACCTTTTCTCTGTACTGTATATATAAAGCTAATGCCAAACGTGTCACCTGAGACAGGTGCAATGTTACCTGTGCTTTAAAACTGGTCAATAGAATCTCTATAAGAGTGCCTATGTAGGTGTGTGTATGCATTATATTTATATATTAAATAAACACTTGACTACTAAGAATTGATCTACTATTAAGTAATAGTTGTTATTACAACTACTACACAAAAATATAACAAACACAAGTATTTTCTATAATGAAAGTGTGTAAAACAGGACCTTTCTCTACATAAATATAGATTTAGTGTAAATGCTGAACATATAAATAACTATACAGTTCATAAATTCATCTACTAAGCAATTAGCTACTACTTAATCTGTAAAACAAAAGCAACCAACTACAATACACTATGTAATAAAAGTGCATAAAACAGGATGTTTACTATATAACTTTATATAAGTTGCATTATATAACTTTATAACTATAGATATGGATGTAATTTTTTAACTAAAACTGCATTTATTTATGTGGTATTTAAACAGTCAATTGCTAAGTGTTGTAAAATAGTTTTATTATGTAACTTTTTAACTAATACCATGCATTTAACAATGTAGTATATGAACAATTAAGTCATAAGAATTGATATACTACAAATTGAACTACTGCTAAATTTAAAATGTACATATAAAACAAATGTTCATAAAACAGGATGTTTACTATATGTATGTTACTTAGTGTATACTTGTTGCATTATATAACTTCATAACTATAACTATATTTTTTAAGCAGAACTATATGGTATGTAAAAAAATAAGTACTAAAAAGTATTACTACAAATGGAACTGCTTTTAAATCATAAAACTATATAAGAACATGACACAAATATTGTAGGAAAGAAATGTTTATAGAAGTTTGTTTACTATACAACTTACTATAAATATATGTGGCAGTATATAACTGTACAACTATAGCAATTAATGTAGTATTTTTAACTAATACCATGCATTTATTGAACAATGTAGTATATAAACAATTAAATCCTAAGAATTCATCTACCACAAATTGAACTACTGCTAAATTTAAAATGTACATACAAAACAAAAACTATGAATGTTTTATTAAACAAATGTTTGTAAGAGGATGCAACTTTATATATATATATATATATATATATATATATATATATATATATATATATATATATATATATATAGTATTTGTAGCTAAAATGATACATTTCTTTAACAATATAGTATATAAATAACTGCTATAAATAAACTGATCTAGTACAAAAAAAACTACAGCTCCATCTAAAAACTATAAAACAAACACCATTTATGAAAGAAATATTTATAAAAGAGGATGTTTATTACATAAACATACATATCAGCAACAATATGTGGCACTATATAACTAAATAATTTTTAAATAGAACTAGCGATCTACTACAAATTTAACTACTGATGATTATCAAACTACTAAAGTTTCACTATAAAATTACATATATATATATATATGTGTGTGTGTGTGTGTAAAATATTAATATATACTTATATATATATTACTGTGTACAATTCTACAGTGAATCTCTTGTAATATACATATATGTAAAAGCAGAAACCGGCACAACGTGTATCTGTACTCACCTGTTGTTGTTGGTTCCTCAGGTTCAGGGTAGCGGAACACACTGTAATCTGAATGAAGAACACATCTCACTCCTCAGCGCAATACACACTCCCATTCTCCGCGTTCACCCTCTCCCACTGCTCAGCGGTGTGTCCTCACTCTCCTCCACACCACAATGAGTAAGAGAGAGCAGCAGGTAAGACAGGGTGGAGGGGGGGAGTGGGAGGAGACATTTCCTCATCCTGGGCAACCTGTGTTCACCTCTGGGGATCCCATTCCAAAGAACACATTCCAGAATTGTCTTTAGCTCCTCCTCCAAAATTCCCTAAAAGCATTCAGGACTCCAAGAGCTGCAGTGATACATCAAACACCATATATATATATATATACACAAATCAGTTTATTTCATTATGTAATGATGTTCCAAGTTTTCATTAAAAATCTTGTTTTTGATTTAAATCATTATTTAAATTCGTATTTATTTACTTCATGAACAAAAATATTGTTTGTGAATATGGTTCTGACTGCAAATGTTCAACAGTGACCCATGTTGTGTGTTAGAAGGCAGTGATACAAAAATAATTTTTATTAATAAAGTAAAATAATAACTGAAATTAGGATTTGTGATGATCTAAAACAAGTAAATTATGGAATTTATAGAATTATACAGAAAATCTCTGTAGACTCACTTTTGGCCTTGTTGTGCATCAAAGAGTTAAATTAACTATTTACTTTCAGTCTGTAATTCCGGGTGAGATGACTTGTGAAAGTTAACATGAAATTTTTCCTCAACCTACAAAGACAAAAACAGTGTGTGGAGCCAGAGATGCTGCATTAATGCACAAATTAGACTTTTAAAGTGTGTAAATAATTAGATTTAATGCTGAAATGAAACTATAGTTGCTCTTGTCAACCGAAAATATGTTAAAGAAGTCGGATTGATACTAAAATATCCAAAACATACTATTAATCAGTGTTATTAAACAGGCGAATATTGTTATTACTAATATTATTATTGTTAGTAGTAGCAGTACTATTATTATTATTATTAACAACAACAAGAATAATAATAATAACAATAATAGTAGTAGTTTTTATTATTATCATTTTTGACTTTTACCACAGCAACCAACTGGGATACCCTTGCAACCACTAAGGATAATATAGCAACTACCTGGGACATCACAGCAACCGATTAGCAATCCTTTAGTAACACTACTGCAACCACTAAGCATGCCATAGCTACCCCATACCATAGCATCTGCCCATCATCTCATAGCTAGTTATGTTCTGCTACAATTTAAAAGCTAACAAGTTCTGCTACAATTAGTTTTATTGATATTTAAAGATGAAGGTCATTAGGATTCTCTTTTAAATCTGAAAATACTAAACTTAATTTAATGTAATTAAACATGTTATTGATATTTCTTAATCCAGTTTTTAATAGCATTAGCTCTGCTTTTTCTTTTGACATACAAACAAAATCTATAAACATACTGGTAACAAAAGCCACTTTAAAACTTAAAAGAAATTTTTGGTCACGTGTTAGTCCCCTATATGTGATTTATCATATGTAGGTTAAGTGTTTGTGTTGTGCTTACTGCTCATTTACAGATTTTAAAATATTGAAATTTTTAAAAAATAACTAAAAAAATTATAGAAATTTTGAACTAAAAGCATGAACAATTGTGCACTCAAACTTTTATGTTTGCCTTTAGATGATGATATAATTATCAGCCATAATGTTCAGATTTGGTATTGAAGTTAATTTGAATATTTCAAAATTAAACTTCTTTATATTTTAAAATATCCAATTAAAGAAACATATCGCAGCTTAACTTTCACTTTTACAATAGTCTTATAGTTTTAGGATCCAATAAAAACAGCTAATTAACATCTGTACATTTTCTTATTATAATTGTCATTTTTAACTATTATTTTACTTATAATTTGTATATTGGAATGTTGTAAAATTCTAATAGTGAACAGTTCCAGCTTGACATATTTTAATACACAATTACTTTTTATAGTATGAAGAGAGCGTTTCACAACAAACCTCTCTGAAATAGCTTTTTACATCTTTAACTATTTATTTCTGGAGAAATTTTGAAATGTTGGTGGCCTTCCCCTCCACATTCACCCTTATTTATTTATAATCTGTATCAATGTTTTGTTTTGTCTCTGTCCAAACGTCTGTGTAATGATGGACAGTTTCAGTGGGAAAACATGAAAAACCAACGTTTCGGTCTGTCATCGCAAAACAAACTCGACGGACCAATCATCGCGCCTCACTCGGCTGCTACTGAGCCCAGTGGGCCAATCATAACTCTCCGCTCCGCTGGCCCGGTGCGGCTGTAGTGACATGTTGATAAATTAGTAGAAAAGCAACAACGTTACACACATAAATAGGTAGTAAATGTTATAAAATATTTATTTGAATTCTTTATTTATGTCAGTAGAACTTCCCCCAAAATCAGAAGCCGAAACGTGACGGCACAGGTCATCTCGCCCGCCAGAAAAACAAATATAAATAAGAGATTTTCAAGCTTTCATCTCTTCACCACCTTGTAAATGAGGGACGTTTGAATTGTACATGAATTGAGGTTCTTGGGGGGGAAAGAAATTCGTTCATCTTTCACCCATACTATTTCAGATATGTGTGATATTACATGAAAGGAAAGAAAAAGTGAGAAGAAAGCTGGAGGAAGAAACAAATAATCCCTAAAGATCGTAATTAACCCAATATTTATACAACGAAGCTGAACTCCAGACGTTCTCACGCGGCCAGAGAGTCAATTCTTTTGGTAGCACTTTATCTACAGCCTTTATTTACAGCACACGTTCAGGACCTTCACCGTAATCAGGTCATTGTGAAGTTGTGTTTAGTGGT
>CM038726.1:3684045-3711545 GCA_021613375.1 Megaleporinus macrocephalus
ATCCAGAGTTTCGAACTGGCGCTCGAACTTGTCCATCAGGCTCGAAATCTGACCAACGAGAAAACAGCATGACTACACAGTGACCGGAGAACGACCAGCACAGAAACACAACGAGCGTGTGCAGAGCCTGAGCACCAACCAGTGACCACACACGCCACTCACCTTCTCCAGGTTCATGCTCTTCAGGGTTGCGTCCATTCCCTTCACCACTCCTGCCATGGACTTAGTGACCTGTGAGGAAAGACAACGGCGAATGATACAACAGAACATAACACAACATTATAGAGAGCTTAATATAGACTTTAATAGAAAGTTTAATATAGACTTTAATAAAGACTTTAACAGAGAGTTTAATATAGACTTTAATAAAGACTTTAATAGAGACTTTAATAAAGACTTTAATAGAGTTTAATATAGACTTTAATAAAGACTTTAACACAGAGTTTAATATAGACTTTAATAAAGACTTTAACAGAGAGTTTAATATAGACTTTAATAAAGACTTTAACAGAGTTTAATATAGACTTTAATAAAGACTTTAATAGAGACTTTAATAGAGACTTTAATAGAGACTTTAATAGAGAGTTTAATATAGACTTTAATATAGACTTTAATGGAGCTTAATATAGACTTTAATAGAGCTTAATATAGACTTTAATAGAAAGTTTAATATAGACTTTAATAGAGCTTAATATAGACTTTAATAAAGACTTTAACAGAGAGTTTAATATAGACTTTAATAAAGACTTTAATAGAGACTTTAATAAAGACTTTAATAGAGTTTAATATAGACTTTAATAAAGACTTTAACACAGAGTTTAATATAGACTTTAATAAAGACTTTAACAGAGAGTTTAATATAGACTTTAATAAAGACTTTAACAGAGTTTAATATAGACTTTAATAAAGACTTTAATAGAGACTTTAATAAAGACTTTAATAGAGACTTTAATAGAGAGTTTAATATAGACTTTAATATAGACTTTAATGGAGCTTAATATAGACTTTAATAGAGCTTAATATAGACTTTAATAGAAAGTTTAATATAGACTTTAATAGAGCTTAATATAGACTTTAATAGAGCTTAATATAGACTTTAATAGAAAGTTTAATATAGACTTTAATAGAAAGTTTAATATAGACTTTAATAAAGACTTTAACAGAGAGTTTAATATAGACTTTAATATAGACTTTAATAAAGACTTTAATATAGACTTTAATAAAGACTTTAATAGAGACTTTAATAAAGACTTTAATAGAGACTTTAATAGAGACTTTAATAGAGAGTTTAATATAGACTTTAATATAGACTTTAATGGAGCTTAATATAGACTTTAATAGAGCTTAATATAGACTTTAATAGAGCTTAATATAGACTTTAATAGAGCTTAATATAGACTTTAATAGAAAGTTTAATATAGACTTTAATAGAGCTTAATATAGACTTTAATAGAGCTTAATATAGACTTTAATAAAAAGTTTAATATAGACTTTAATAGAGTTTAATATAGACTTTAATAGAGTTTAATAAATACTTGAATAGAGAGTTTAAGATAGACATTAATAGTTTTATAAATACTTTAATAGAGATATTAATAAAGACTTTAATAAATACGTTAGAGAGTTTAATATAGATTTATAGAGTTCACTAAATACTTGAATAGAGTTTAATATAGACTTTAATAGAGTTTAATAAAAACTTTAATAGATACTTTAATAAAAACCTTAATAGAGACTTTAATAAAGACTTTAATAGTTTAATAAATACTTTAATAGAGCTTAATAAAGACTTTAATAGACTTTAATAAAGATTTTAATAGACTTTAATAAATACTTTAATAGAGTTTAATTAAGACAGAGTTTAATAAAGACTTTAATAGAGACTTTAATAACTACTTTAATAGAGAGTTTAATAAATACTTTAATAGAGACTTTAATAAATAATTGAATAGAGAGTTTAATAAAGGCTTTAGAGAGTTTAATAAATACTTTAACAGAGAGTTTAATAAATACTTTAATAGAGAGTTTAATAAAGACTTTAATAGAGTTTAATAAAGACATTAATAGAGAGTTTAATAAATACTTTAATAGATAATTTAATAAATACTTTAACAGATAGTTTAATAAAGGCTTTAATAGATAGTTTAATATGTACTTTAATAGATAGTTTAATAAATACTTTAACAGATAGTTTAATAAATACTTTAACAGATAGTTTAAGAAATACTTCAATAGAGTGTTTAATAAAGGCTTTAATAGAAAGTTTAATAAGTACTTTAATAGATAGTTTAATAAAAACATTAATAGAGAGTTTAATAAATACTTTAACAGATAGTTTAATAAAGACTTTAATAGAGAGTTTAATGGTGACGTGACAGACTAGAAATGCTCCTCCAGCACACTACTGAAAACACGGAGGATGTTTATGTTCACCTGCAGTTCAGTGTTCATGTTTAAAATCTGCTTTATGGCCATTCTTGCCGATTTACTGAACAACAATGTGTTAGAGCCTTTAGGTCCAATAGCTTTTCTGAACCTAGCATGTTAGAGCCTTTAGATCCAATAGCTTTTCTGAATTTAGCAAGTTAGAGCCTTTAGATCCAACAGCTTTTCTGAATCTAGCATGTTAGAGCCTTTAGATCCAATAGCTTTTCTGAACCTAGCATGTTAGAGCCTTTAGATCCAATAGCTTTTCTGAATTTAGCAAGTTAGAGCCTTTAGATCCAATAGCTTTTCTGAATCTAGCATGTTAGAGCCTTTAGATCCAATAGTTTTTTCTGAATCTAGCATGTTAGAAACTTTAGATAAAATAGTTTTTCTGAATCTAGCATGTTAGAGACTTTAGATAAAATAGTTTTTCTGAATCTAGCATGTTAGAGCCTTTAGATCCAATAGCTTTTCTGAATCTAACATGTTAGAGACTTTAGATAAAATAGTTTTTCTAAATCTAGCATGTTAGAGACTTTAGATAAAATAGTTTTTTCTGAATCTAGCATGTTAGAGACTTTAGATAAAATAGTTTTTCTGAATCTAACATGTTAGAGACTTTAGATAAAATAGTTTTTTTCTGAATCTAGCATGTTAGAGATTTTAGATAAAATAGTTTTTCTGAATTTAACATGTTAGAGACTTTAGATAAAATAGTTTTTCTGAATCTAGCATGTTAGAGCCTTTAGATCCAACAGCTTTTCTGAATCTAACATGTTAGAGACTTTAGATAAAATAGTTTTTCTGAATCTAGCATGTTAGAGACTTTAGATAAAATAGTTTTTCTGAATCTAACATGTTAGAGACTTTAGATAAAATAGTTTTTTTCTGAATCTAGCATGTTAGAGACTTTAGATAAAATAGTTTTTCTGAATCTAACATGTTAGAGACTTTAGATAAAATAGTTTTTCTGAATCTAGCATGTTAGAGCCTTTAGATCCAATAGCTTTTCTGAATCTAGCATGTTAGAGACTTTAGATAAAATAGTTTTTCTGAATCTAACATGTTAGAGACTTTAGATAAAATAGTTTTTCTGAATCCAACATGTTAGAGACTTTAGATGAAATAGTTTTTCTGAATCTAACATGTTAGAGACTTTAGATAAAATAGTTTTTCTGAATCTAACATGTTAGAGACTTTAGATAAAATAGTTTTTCTGAATCTAACATGTTAGAGACTTTAGATAAAATAGTTTTTTCTGAATCTAGCATGTTAGAGACTTTAGATAAAATAGTTTTTCTGAATCTAACATGTTAGAGACTTTAGATAAAATAGTTTTTCTGAATCTAGCATGTTAGAGCCTTTAGATCCAATAGCTTTTCTGAATCTAGCATGTTAGAGACTTTAGATAAAATAGTTTTTCTGAATCTAACATGTTAGAGACTTTAGATAAAATAGTTTTTCTGAATCCAACATGTTAGAGACTTTAGATGAAATAGTTTTTCTGAATCTAACATGTTAGAGACTTTAGATAAAATAGTTTTTCTGAATCTAACATGTTAGAGACTTTAGATAAAATAGTTTTTCTGAATCTAACATGTTAGAGACTTTAGATAAAATAGTTTTTCTGAATCTAACATGTTAGAGACTTTAGATAAAATAGTTTTTCTGAATCCAACATGTTAGAGACTTTAGATGAAATAGTTTTTCTGAATCCAACATGTTAGAGACTTTAGATAAAATAGTTTTTCTGAATCTAACATGTTAGAGACTTTAGATAAAATAGTTTTTCTGAATCCAACATGTTAGAGACTTTAGATGAAATAGTTTTTCTGAATCCAACATGTTAGAGACTTTAGATAAAATAGTTTTTCTGAATCCAACATGTTAGAGACTTTAGATGAAATAGTTTTTCTGAATCCAACATGTTAGAGACTTTAGATAAAATAGTTTTTCTGAATCTAGCATGTTAGAGACTTTAGATAAAATAGTTTTTTCTGAATCTAGCATGTTAGAGACTTTAGATAAAATAGTTTTTCTGAATCTAACATGTTAGAGACTTTAGATAAAATAGTTTTTTTCTGAATCTAGCATGTTAGAGACTTTAGATAAAATAGTTTTTCTGAATCTAGCATGTTAGACTTTAGATAAAATAGTTTTTCTGAATCTAGCATGTTAGAGACTTTAGATAAAATAGTTTTTCTGAATCTAGCATGTAAGAGACTTTAGATAAAATAGTTTTTCTGAATCTAGCATGTTAGAGCCTTTAGATCCAATAGCTTTTCTGAATCTAACATGTTAGAGACTTTAGATAAAATAGTTTTTCTAAATCTAGCATGTTAGAGACTTCAGATAAAATAGTTTTTCTGAATCTAACATGTTAGAGACTTTAGATAAAATAGTTTTTTCTGAATCTAACATGTTAGAGACTTTAGATAAAATAGTTTTTTCTGAATCTAGCATGTTAGAGACTTTAGATAAAATAGTTTTTTCTGAATCTAACATGTTAGAGACTTTAGATAAAATAGTTTTTTCTAAATCTAGCATGTTAGAGACTTTAGATAAAATAGTTTTTCTGAATTTAACATGTTAGAGACTTTAGATAAAATAGTTTTTTCTGAATCTAGCATGTTAGAGACTTAAGATAAAATAGTTTTTCTGAATTTAACATGTTAGAGACTTTAGATAAAATAGTTTTTTCTGAATCTAGCATGTTAGAGACTTTAGATAAAATAGTTTTTCTGAATCTAGCATGTTAGAGACTTTAGATAAAATAGTTTTTCTGAATCTAACATGTTAGAGACTTTAGATAAAATAGTTTTTCTGAATCTAACATGTTAGAGACTTTAGATAAAATAGTTTTTTTCTGAATCTAGCATGTTAGAGACTTTAGATAAAATAGTTTTTCTGAATCTAGCATGTTAGAGACTTTAGATAAAATAGTTTTTCTGAATCTAGCATGTTAGAGACTTTAGATGAAATAGTTTTTTCTGAATCTAGCACGTTAGAGACTTTAGATAAAATAGTTTTTTCTGAATCTAGCATGTTAGAGACTTTAGATAAAATAGTTTTTTCTGAATCTAACATGTTAGAGACTTTAGGTCCAACATTTCATCCAAAATACAGCTTGCCGGAATACAGCATGTTACAGTGTGAATAGTCAGTGTGTGTGTATGTACCTTGTTCATAGTGACCGCTGTTTGAACTCTTGCTGCCACTGCGTCCACTCTGGCACTCATCCTGAGGAAGTTCACTGATTGGTTCTTCTGTCTGATGGCGTTTTCGGCGTGGATGCGGGCCACCTCCATATTACCCTTTTGAATCGCCTAGGCAACCAAGACACAACAAATGGATATTATCGCGGCTTAAAGACAAGCTGAAATTTTTCAATGTATGATTATTTACATCCGTTCTAATCAGATCTAGTCTTCTTACTGGAGAACACACACTTACTGATCAGACGAAGACTTTCAAACTATCAGACTTTTACACAGTAGTGTGTATCTGCTGGTGCTGAACTGAGGCTCTGACTCTCCGGGCAGATCAACTCACCTTCTTCACTTTCGCTTTCTCCGTCTTTTCCTCTTTGTCGCATTTCTTGGAGCTTCGCTGCAGCTCTTTAGCTGCAAACTTCAAGTTAAACAGGTGCTCTGGAGTCAAAGGTTAAGGAGATACTGGGAGGAGCAGACGCGCCTGATCAGGCGCTGGTTTGTTCGCAGTGACGGATGAAAACAGGACATACTGCTGTATCTGGATCAGTGACTCAGTGTACTAACATGAGGTCAGAGTAACAGAAGTGGGCAGGGAAGCCTAAACACAGCTCAGGTATCAGTACGTCAATGAAATAAGACCTCAAACAAACAAAGGGGGCTGGGGGGGGGGTGAGTTTCCCTAATGTATCCTCAGTGTTTCTTCATAGTTTCCTAGAGTTTCCCCAGTTTTTCCTAGTGTTTCCACAGAAGTTAAAATACTTAAAATAGTCCCCAAACCATTAACATTCATATAAACTTAGAGGATGTGTGTAGCTTCACTGGTGGGTTTCATAGTAAATACAATGTGTATGTGTGTGTTGTAGACATGGAGACCCCTGGTTTCCATCACCA
This sequence comes from Megaleporinus macrocephalus, assembly GCA_021613375.1. Taxonomy (NCBI): domain Eukaryota; kingdom Metazoa; phylum Chordata; class Actinopteri; order Characiformes; family Anostomidae; genus Megaleporinus; species Megaleporinus macrocephalus. Next base: position 3,690,576 of record CM038726.1, read on the forward strand.
CCACTGTAAACACCATCACCACTGTAAACAATATCATTACCACCACTGTAAACACCATCACCACCACTGTAAACACCATCACCACCACTGTAAACACCATCACCACCACTGTAAACAATATCATCACCACTGTAAACACCATCACCACTGTAAACATCATCACCACCACTGTAAACATCATCACCACCACTGTAAACACCATCACCACCACTGTAAACAATATCATCACCACTGTAAACACCATCACCACTGTAAACATCACCACCACTGTAAACACCATCACCACCACTGTAAACACCATCACCACCACTATAAACAATATCATTACCACCACTGTAAACACTATCATCACCACCACTGTAAACACTATCATCACCACTGTAAACACCATCACCACCACTGTAAACACCATCACCACCACTGAAAACAACATCACCACCACTGTAAACATCACCACCACTGTAAACACCATCACCACCACTGTAAACATCATTACCACCACTGTAAACTTCATCACCACCACTGTAAACACTGTAAACACCATCACACCACTGTAAACACCATCACCACCACTGTAAACATCATCACCACCACTGTAAACACCATCACCACCACTGTAAACACTGTAAACACCATCACCACCACTGTAAACACCATCACCACCACTGTAAACACTGTAAACACCATCACACCAAACCGCTTAAGTCCCCTTTCAAGAACGGTGATGAACTGCACCCAAGTTCTGTTATTTTAACACCACAAGACATAAAACGTGATCTCAAGAAAACAACTTTGGTCATCTTGAGAACACAAGTAAGTTGTTGTACATAGTAAACATTCTTTTATATCTTGAGATCCCAGTAAAAGTAGGCGGTGATCTCGAGAAAACAACGTACGTCATGTTGACATCGCAACACAAACAGGTTGCCATTCCGAGAAAACGTTAATTATCTTAAGAAAAACAACCTTGGTTATCTTGAGATCACAAGAAAACTACACTATGAACTTATAGTTTTATATAAATCATCACAACGAGAACTGTTCTGTTATCTTAAGACACCAAAAGACATAAAAGGTAATCTCAAGAAAACTCTTGTTACCATGAGAACACAACACAATACAGAGAAAACCTCTGTCCTCTGAGACCCCAAGAAAAATAAGAGATCATGAGATCATTACGTCATGATGTCAGGGCGAGAGTCCAGAGAATGATTACTACCTCATATCCTCTCTGGACTTCCGTACAGGACAGAATTCCCCTCAGACACACGGAACTGGACCTCAGTGAAAAAAACCCACCCAACCTGTAACGCAGGTGAGGATCACGTGACAGGAACAATCACAGTCATCACATTTTCACTAATTACCTCACATTTACAGACAGAAGCTCCAGTAAAGTTACCGTTTAAAGTTAATGCTAAAAGGTGGGACTGGACACGGCGTACCTGGTTTCCTACTCCAACCTTCCGCTCCACCTTAAACACAGCTCCTCCTTTACAGAGCCGAGCCGAGCCTGGGAGCTAACCAGCTACACCTCGACCCGCCAAAACCCGCCAAAACCCGTCAAAACCCGTCAAAACCCGTCACTACGAGCAGAAGCGGAGAGAAACTGGACACTCAGATAAATCAGATTATCTCCGCGCAGAGACCGGAAGTTGCCCCGAACGGGTCGAGTCTGTAAACAAACCGAGCTGAGACCCCGGCCCGGCCCGGGGGGCGGTAAAGGATACGCTCCATGTTCGGCATGATGCTGCTCTGAGACCAGGAGTAACGCAGGAGCGGAGAGAAGAGAGGGGTTCACTCTGGTTCACTCTGTTTCACTCTGGTTCACTCCTTCTTCCTTCACTCGCTCCCAACACTAACACTCACTTCCGCCTTTCCCCGCGCAGCTGGAGTGACGACAGGGTCACGCGCTCGGCGGCGACGTCACCACCAGCGGTGCCGTCCAGCCAATAGAAATTATATATATATATATATATATAATAGAAACATCTTTATTCTTTAAAAATCATCTGATACACTTACATTAATTATGAAGTGGACAATATTGTTTGTGAATTGCATGAAAATTGCATGAAATGAAATTCTAACGTGATCCTAAACTTTTTATTTAGCCTCCTGAAATAATAACCTAGAACTCTCAAAATATACTATTTATTAAGACTTAAGTTTCATTTCGAATTTATTAAAATTCGAAATGAAAGATTTAACAATATGTATGTCAGTGATATACCAAAAGTATACTACGTTTTATTAAATTATATTTTGTAGTATAGATATATTTTTAAATATTGTACTATAGATATATTTTTAAATATTGTAGTATTGATATATTTTTAAATATTGTAGTATATATATATTTTTAAATATTGTACAATAGATATATTTTTAAATATTGTACTATAGATATATTTTTAAATATTGTAGTATTGATATATTTTTAAATATTGTAGTATAGATATATTTTTAAATATTGTACAATAGATATATTTTTAAATATTGTACTATAGATATATTTTTAAATATTGTAGTATTGATATATTTTTAAATATTGTAGTATAGATATATTTTTAAATATTGTACTATAGATATATTTTTAAATATTGTACTATAGATATATTTTTAAATATTGTTGTATAGATATATTTTGAAATATTGTACTATAGATATATTTTTAAATATTGTAGTATTGATATATTTTTAAATATTGTAGTATAGATATATTTTTAAATATTGTACTATAGATATATTTTTAAATATTGTTGTATAGATATATTTTTAAATATTGTACAATAGATATATTTTTAAATATTGTAGTATAGATATATTTTTAAATATTGTACTATAGATATATTTTTCAATATTGTAGTATTGATATATTTTTAAATATTGTAGTATAGATATATTTTTAAATATTGTACTATAGATATATTTTTAAATATTGTAGTATTGATATATTTTTAAATATTGTAGTATAGATATATTTTTAAATATTGTACTATAGATATATTTTTCAATATTGTAGTATTGATATATTTTTAAATATTGTAGTATTGATATATTTTTAAATATTGTAGTATAGATATATTTTTAAATATTGTACAATAGATATATTTTTAAATATTGTACTATAGATATATTTTTAAATATTGTAGTATTGATATATTTTTAAATATTGTAGTATAGATATATTTTTAAATATTGTACAATAGATATATTTTTAAATATTGTACTATAGATATATTTTTAAATATTGTAGTATTGATATATTTTTAAATATTGTACTATAGATATATTTTTAAATATTGTACTATAGATATATTTTTAAATATTGTACTATAGATATATTTTTAAATATTGTTGTATAGATATATTTTGAAATATTGTACTATAGATATATTTTTAAATATTGTAGTATTGATATATTTTTAAATATTGTAGTATAGATATATTTTTAAATATTGTACTATAGATATATTTTTAAATATTGTTGTATAGATATATTTTTAAATATTGTACAATAGATATATTTTTAAATATTGTAGTATAGATATATTTTTAAATATTGTACTATAGATATATTTTTCAATATTGTAGTATTGATATATTTTTAAATATTGTAGTATAGATATATTTTTAAATATTGTACTATAGATATATTTTTAAATATTGTAGTATTGATATATTTTTAAATATTGTAGTATAGATATATTTTTAAATATTGTACTATAGATATATTTTTCAATATTGTAGTATTGATATATTTTTAAATATTGTAGTATAGATATATTTTTAAATATTGTAGTATAGATATATTTTGAAATATACAGTAACATGCCTGGAACTAATTCTAAAAAAAACAAAAACATTCTTTTTAACATTTTAAGCGAAAACCTAGTATTATTTATAAGTTCAAACAATTTTAGAGCAAATAAAAAGGAAATTAGATCATGCAAAAGTTCACCCCAAGGCACCCCAAGAGATTTGAGCTCTCAGATCATTTTCACCAAGATCTCAGACCTTAATCAGCTCGTTAGTGCTGTGGCTTGTTAGGAAAGACCAGGCGATGCTAATTTCACAGCTCTATAAACACCCCGCCTCCTCAAACCTCCGATCAGCAGCCGTGGGCTCCTCCTAGCAGCTGTCCAGCCCTCTGAGCTTTAACATAACTGATGCCCACAAAGCAGGAGAAGCTGGAAGAAGATAGCAGAGTGTGTTTAGGTAGCTGGTTCCTCGGTTCCTGACGTACTTATGAAATGACTGTAAAGAGGAACCGAACTGAAAACTGTGAGATTGTTAGAAAGGCAAATCAATGACTGTAAACAACCTTCAGAATGGTATCTGAAGCACTAATGTGATCTTCATGGAAGAGAATCATCAGAAGAACCTTTTCTGGGTCCTCACCACTAAATTCAGTGTCAGAGGTTTGCAAAGGAACATCTAAACAAGCCTCATGCAACAAGTCCTGTGAACTGATGAAGTTGAAGTTAATAGTGTGCTTGGAGAATAAACAGTGAAATGAAAGGCTCTCTAGCTGATGGAGGTGGGCTTGAGTTGAAGCCAGTAGAACACAGAACACATGACTAGTGGAGAAAGGAACGGACTCAATCAAATACCAGCAAATTCTGGAAGGAAACATCACAGTGTCTGAGGACTAAAAGAGGATAATGATCCTAAACACACCCCAAAATCCACCTAAAGAGGTGAAGCTGAAGGTTTCCCTCAACCTAAACATCAAACATCTGTGATGGAACCTCAGAAGAGTGGTACATTTCTACGATCCAGGAATCTCTTAGAACTAGAAGCTTTATTTTTTTTATTGTTATGAAAGTGTAAAAGATGGAAATCAAACAGTCTTGGTTAAAAAAGTGACTCAGTTAACTTTTTACAGTAACCCAAACTTCGGCACCAACTCTAGAAGTAGTTTTACATGGAAATGGAAATGAAGGAAACATCACAGTGTCTGTAAAAAAAAAAAAAAAAAAAAGCTGAGGACTAAAAGAGGATAATGATCCTAAACACACCCCAAAATCCACCTAAAGAGGTGAAGCTGAAGTTTCCATCAACCTAAACATCAAACATCTGAGATGTCAGAAGAGTGGTACATGCCAGACAGTCCAGGAATCTCTCGGAACTAGAACCTTTAGTGAAAAATGATTGAAATTCCCCCAAACAAGACCTGAAAGACTCTCAGCTGCTACTAAACTTTCCTTTATTTGTTGTTATCAAAGTGTAAAAGATGGAAATTAAATTAAATTAAGTATTTACAGTAACCCAAACGTTTACACTCTAACTCTAGAGTACTGTAAAAAGTTAACAGAGTCACTTTTTTAACCAAGACTGTTTAATTTCTATCTTTGACACTTTCATAACAATAGAAAAGAAAGCTTCTAGTTTGGAGAGATTTCTGGTTCGTAGGAATGTACCACTCTTCTGAGGTCCCATCACAGATGTTTGATGTTTAGGTTGAGGGAAACCTTCAGCTTCACCCTTTAGGTGGTTTTTGGTGTGTGTTTAGGATCATTATCCTCTTTTAGTCCTTTCAGTTTTTTTATTCTTTTTTACAGAAGCTGTGATGTTTCCTTCCAGAATTTGCTGGTATTTGATTGAGTCCGTTCTTCTCTCCACTAGTGATGCGTTCTATGTGCTACTGACTTTAACTCAAGGCGTGGTTAACAGCTGGACAGCCTTTCTTTTCATGAAGTTCTGCACTGTTTATTCTCCCAACACACAAATTGTATATTAAGTATACTAAAAGTATTGTTACCAATATTGATATTTTATATTTATAACATGAGACGATAGAAACGATAAGAAAAAAGAGAAAAGCAGTTTTACTCCTTTATTAAAAAAAAAATCAACACACAATCAGAAAATGTGTAGAAAAAGTAGACACTGACGTAAGTTTATTACATCTACCACCTCTTCATTTTTCACCACCTTCAACCACCGCCACTCAAACTGGCCCTGACCCGTCCCAGCTGGGAGAAAACAAAAAACAAAAAAACAAAAAAAACAGATCTTTGGACAAAAAAAAAATAAAATTATATATATATCTTTAAAACAAGAGGGTCCGGTCATGTGTACACTGTTTGGGTTGGAGCAACGTGGCATTTTTCAAACACTACAATATCAGAAATACCACAATATTACATCATCACTGTCCAAAAAAACCAAAACAAGTATCTCCAAAATTGCAACTTTCCAGTAGAGCCCAAAACGTATCTGCACTTTCAATGCAAGTCAATGGAACCAAAATTTCGTCCAAGCTATTTTGGAGCATTTCTATTGGTCCACTTGTCATGAAATTCTCCCAGGATATAAAGAGCAGCTGTCGTGTTCGAATAATATAAGAAATTGAAAATCGGCAAAAATGGAGATACTTGTGTTTCTTTGGACCATATGGTAACACTGCCAGAGATACAACTCCTACGAACGGAGACTCTACGCAGTCAAGCTTCATCTTCCACTGTAAGTGTGCTGGAAAAACTAGCCCACCCACCAGACTCGCCACCTCTGGTAGCAACTAACACTACACTGATCAACAAAACACAGCGGGCACTAGAACTGGGCACTGGCTCGAGTCCACCCAAAGATCTCCTTTACATCATTATCTGTCCTAGTATTTTGTGATGAGCCTGTGAACGGCTACCAGAGTTGCATGTTAAAACCACCAACTGATTACACATGGTCTAACCAAGACGAGGGCCGAGACGGCGCTGAGATGGCGCTTGGCTGGTTTAGAAACATGATACGACCCAAAACCCTGAAGGCAGCATTTCCTTTTACACGTTTCTGATTTTAGTCTAAACACAAAAACCTACTCAGGTAGGACTTACATGATGTTCTGACCAACCACGGCTACTGACTCTATATTTAGAATTAAGACCAAACTGGAATTGCCGATTCTTCACGTGCCTACAATTTTGGTGTTTCTACTTCGGGTCGAACTTTTTAAACTGATTTCTAACTGGTGGTCATCTCCTGACGTAGTTGTTCGAAGAGCTTCGTGAACCGGCGGTGAGGAGGAAGAGATGGAAAGCTTTATGCTACATTAGTATCTGAGAGATCATTCCGAAACTCTTCTTTCTACGTCACCTACGAACCCTCCACCGGTCTACTGGCGCCGGACGGCGCGAGCCCGATGTTCATTTCCGGTCAGCAGTGTGAGGAGAGCTTCCCGTCGGCTTCCAGTCGGCCTGATGCCTCATCTGAATGCCTGAAATGCTGGTAAATATCTGAACGCTGCTCGTGGGTCATTTCAATTAAACAAAAAGTATCCAATGGGGTAACGGGGAGAAGGGTTTGGGAAGGGAAGAGGAAGGTACGGGAGGTAGATAGAATGGGAAACGAAGGGAAGGGGATAAATGGGTTGGGAAGGTGGATAGGAAGGGGATGGGAAGCTAGATCGAATGCTAAATCCATGAATGGGTTAGGAAGGGAAGAGGAAGGAGGATGGGCTGGGGAATGAAGGGAAGGAGGTAAATGGGCTGGGAGGGGAAGAGGGATTTGGATGGGACGGGAAGACGGATAGGAAGGGAGTAAATGAGATGGGAAGGTAGACGGAATAGGGAATGAAGGGAAGAAGGGAAATGGGTTGGGAGGGTGGATAGGATAAGAAATTGGGAGCTAGGTAGAATGCTAATTCCGTAAATGAGTTGGAAAGGAAAGAGGGAGGAGGATGGGAGGGGAGGGGAAGGGGACGGGGAGGTGGATGGGATGGCGATAGGGAGGTAGACGGAATGGGGAATGAAGGGAAGGAGGTAAATGGCTTGGGAAGGGAAGAGGGATTCGGATGGGATGGGAAGGTGGATAGGAAGAGAGTAAACGGGATGGGAAGGTAGACGGAATGGAGAATGAAGGGAAGGAGGTAATTGGTTGGGAAAAGAAGAGGGATTAGGATGGGATGGGAAGGTGGATAGGAAGGGAGTAAACAGGATGGGAAGGGAAGAGGGATTTGGATGGGATTGGAAGGTGGATAGGAAGGGAGTTAACGGAATGGGAAGTTAGATGGAATGGGGAATGAAAGGAAGGAGGTAATTGGTTGGGAAAAGAAAAGGGATTAGGATGGGATGGTAAGGTGCATAGGAAGGGAGTTAACGGGATGGGAAGTTAGACGGAATGGGGAATGAAGGGAGGGAGGTAATGGGTTGGGAAAAGAAGAGGGATTAGGATGGGATGGGAAGGTGGATAGGAAGGGAGTAAACAGGATGGGAAGGGAAGAGGGATTTGGATGGGATGGGAAGGTGGATAGCAAGAGAGTAAACGGGATGGGAAGGTAGACGGAATGGAGAATGAAGGGAGGGAGGTAATTGGTTGGGAAAAGAAGAGGGATTCAGATGGGATGGGAAGGTAGACGGAATAGGGAATTAAGGAAAGGAGGAAATGGTATGGGGAGTTGGATGGTATGAGAAGGGGAACAGGGAGGAAAAGGTTGGGAAGGGAAGAGGGAGATGGCCGGGATGGAAAAGGAAGGGGGTGGATGGGATCGAAGGGAAGAGGGATTTGGATGGGAAGGTGGATAGGAAGGGAGTAAACGGGATGGGAAGGGGATGGGGAGTTGGATGGTATGGGAAGGGAAGAGGGATTTGGATGGGAAGGTGGATAGTAAGGGAGTAAACGGGATGGGAAGGGGATGGCGAGTTGGATGGTATGGGAAGGAAAGAGGGATTTGGAGGGGAAGGTGGATAGTAAGGGAGTTAACGGGATGGGAAGGGGATGGGGAGTTGGATGGTATGGGAAGGGAAGAGGGATTTGGATGGGAAGGTGGATAGTAAGGGAGTTAACGGGATGGGAAGGGGATGGGGAGTTGGATGGTATGGGAAGGGAAGAGGGATTTGGATGGGAAGGTGGATAGTAAGGGAGTTAACGGGATGGGAAGGGAACGGGGGTGAAAACGTTGGGAAGGGATCGAAGGGAAGACGGGGTGTGGACGGGATGTGAGGTAAGGATGGGAAGCGAGGACGGGGTGTATGGAGTGCGGGAGGTTGGCGAGGGTGAACACATCTTCTCAAATTAAAACCAGGATCCTAAAGATCAGCGAGTCCCGAGATTGGCACCACACCTCATTTTCAAAACGAAGAAACCGTCCGATCCGTGCCGGGAGGAAAACAAACCAAAGGCCTAAAACAAAAGCAGGGAAGCGGCCCATAGCCCTTGGGCTGGCCGTGACGGTAGACCAGCTCGAAGAGGCTCGACCCACGAGGCCGTCGGCCCTTCCACCGAAATCAGCTGCCACATCCTTTTCCCGGAACATGTGCAAACGTTTACTGGATCAGTCGCACGAACTGAGAGACCAAATCACAGAGTGTATCATACAACAGTGAAAAAATATAAATATACTCCATCGTAAAAACAGTCTGCAGTGTGTGTCTGTACGTCCAGACCCCGGCCAGGACTCGGAAGGGCCAAGATTTACGACTTGGAAGTAGTTAATGCATCTTGGAAGATTTGAGTGAAAGAGAGAGAGACATTTATAGATAGATAGAAAGAAAGAGAGAGAGAGGAAGCCAGTCTTGATTGGAATTCGAAAGTGGACTTGCGAGCTGATGCCTTTTCAATTCATGTGGTTGTCCACGAAAGCGAAACTGGGCAGAAAGAAAGAAAGAAAGAAAGAGAGAGAGAGAGAAAGAAAGAAAGAAAGAGAGAGAGAGAGGGAGAGAGAGAGAGCACCATCGTCCTGCTTGGAGCAGTGAACTGATATTGATTTGGGGCGGGAAATAAAAGCACCACGTCGGCAAACGAAGCCTGCCTGGAGATGAAGAGCCAGAAAGACAGAGACAGTTCTCGATGCTCTGGACCAGAATAAGGCTGTATCGGTTGGCGGCGGAGATGAGACGAGAGTGAGACGAGAGAGTGAGACGAGGCGGAAGGAGGGGGGGGTGGGGGCAGCACCGTGATCCAGAGTCGTAAACAAAGTCTCGTTGACAACAACTTAAAAAAAAATAAAACAAACAACAAATAAACAAACAAAGCCAAAACAACGGATTTACCTGTACAAAGAAACGTCATGGCGACGGCTACTAATATCCAAATATAAACAAATGAAAAAAATCCCTGCAGTATTGCTGTAGTGAGTCAGTCTGAGGTCGGAAAAAGAGGTCAAGAGGTCAGTGCGTCCAGCCCATCAGGTGGCTGACCCTGGCTCTTTCGGTCATGCGGCGGACTCTTCCCGACCGGGACATGCCCAGGTTTAACGGGTCGGTCGCGGGTCCCTCCTCCTCGGAGTCGTCGTTGTACACGACGGTCCGCCGGCCCTGGTTCCGAGTGTTCACCCGGCCCGCTTTCGCTGTCCTCTGATTCGTCCTCCCGCCTCTTGCTGCGGGGACTTGCTGCGAGGCGTCGTCGTCGTCGTCCTCCTCCTCCAGCTCCTCGTCTTCCTCCTCAGGCTCCTCCTCTTCCGGCTCCTCCTCCTCGTCATCGTCCTCCTCCTCCGCCTCCTCCTGGTCCTGTTCCTGATCCTGCTCTTGCTCTTGCTCCTCCTCTTCCTCCTCCTCTTCCTCCTCATCGCTCGCTGCCGATGCGGCTGCCGCTGCCTCTGGTATCTGCTGCTCCCTGCGGACCCGTTTCAGGTCTGCTGTTTTCTCTCCTCCTGTCCTTTTCCGCTTGGCCGTAGCGGGAATGCTGCCCGCCGCCGCGGGGGTCTTGCCTTTGCGGCTGAGCGACAGCCGCGGCGCTTTGCTATAGTCGTGGTCGCCGCCGTCCGGGAAGCTGCCGACCTCGGCGTCGCTCGCCTCGCTCTCCGAGGATGAGGAGGATGAGGACGACGAAGAAGAGGAGGAAGACGAGGACGATGATGTTGACGAAGATTCCGAGCTCTCTGAGTCCGAAGGTTCCGGCTGTTCCGTGAGCGACGACTGCTGTCTGCGTTTGGTCCGGCCGCCGTTCGTGAGCGGCCCGTTGCAATGAGCATCTGTGGACACATGATGATGGGAACAGGGATTAGGGAGCCTGAGCTGTTCCCTACGATAGGTTCTGTGTAGTGATCCGATGATGGGAACAGGGATTAGGGAGCCTGTGCTGTTTTCTACGATAGGTTCTGTGTAGTGATCTGATGATGGGAATAGGGATTAGGGAGCCTGTGCTGTTTTCTATGATAGGTTCTGTGTAGTGATCCGATGATGGGAACAGGGATTAGGGAGCCTGTACTGTTTTCTACGATAGGTTCTGTGTAGTGACCTGATGATGGGAACAGGGATTAGGGAGCCTGTGCTGTTTTCTATGATAGGTTCTGTGTAGTGATCCGATGATGGGAACAGGGATTAGGGAGCCTGTGCTGTTTTCTATGATAGGTTCTGTGTAGTGATCCGATGATGGGAACAGGGATTAGGGAGCCTGTGCTGTTTTCTATGATAGGTTCTGTGTAGTGATCCGATGATGGGAACAGGGATTAGGGAGCCTGTGCTGTTTTCTATGATAGGTTCTGTGTAGTGATCCGATGATGGGAACAGGGATTAGGGAGCCTGTGCTGTTTTCTATGATAGGTTCTGTGTAGTGATCCGATGATGGGAATAGGGATTAGGGAGCTGTGCTGTTTTCTATGATAGGTTCTGTGTAGTGATCCGATGATGGGAATAGGGATTAGGGAGCCTGTGCTGTTTTCTACGATAGGTTCTGTGTAGTGATCCGATGATGGGAATAGGGATTAGGGAGCCTGTGCTGTTTTCTATGATAGGTTCTGTGTAGTGATCCGATGATGGGAACAGGGATTAGGGAGCCTGTGCTGTTTTCTATGATAGGTTCTGTGTAGTGATCCGATGATGGGAATAGGGATTAGGGAGCCTGTGCTGTTTTCTACGATAGGTTCTGTGTAGTGATCCGATGATGGGAACAGGGATTAGGGAGCCTGTGCTGTTTTCTACGATAGGTTCTGTGTAGTGATCTGATGATGGGGATATGGATTAGGGAGCCTGTGCTGTTTTCTACGATAGGTTCTGTGTAGTGATCCGATGATGGGAACAGGGATTAGGGAGCCTGTGCTGTTTTCTACGATAGGTTCTGTGTAGTGATCTGATGATGGGGATATGGATTAGGGAGCCTGTGCTGTTTTCTACGATAGGTTCTGTGTAGTGATCCGATGATGGTAATACGGATTAGGGAGCCTGTGCTGTCCCCTACGATAGGTTCTGTGTAGTGATCACATGCTATACTAAATAGAAATTTAGATATAAATATAGATTATATTCTATACTCTATTATAGTATTCCATATATTTATATATATGTTTGTGTATATGTGCATACCTGTTTTTCTGGGAGTGGCTCTGCTGCGGGTGACTCTGTTGCTTCCTGCTTGCGCTGAGGGTAACGGGGTCATCACTGACGATGACGACGATGATGATGATGAAGGCTGGCTGTCTTCATCTGTTAAAGCAGGATTTGAATCTGATGCGAGAGAAAAGACGTATGGATTAAACACACCGACCAGACGAGACTCTATAACAGAGGTTCCTACATACATCTTATTCCTCAGCTCAGAGAAAGAAAAGAGTATTACAGGGGACGGTACTAATCTTATCTATTTCTAATTAATCTTATTTTAATCTGGTCACATCCTAATCGGGGACTACGGGTAGGGGGTTTCTGCAGTACAGCAGAGGACGAGTGGAAGACAACAGAAACAAAAGGGACACAACCTTGACAGGGCTGGCGGGAGCGACTCCTGGAGGTCTGCTGGGGGGTTTTAGTCTTCTTCCCTGGCTTGTGCTTCCCTTTAGGGCTGTGGAGTCACATACACAGAGCAATAACTTATGACTTATTCATTTCTGTCTCCTACATGTGTGTGTGTATATATATAAATATGTATTGTTTGTATGTGTATATATATATATATATATATATATATATATATATATATATGTATTGTTTGTGTGTGTGTGTATTGTTTGTATGTTTGTGTGTATATATATATATATATATATATATATATATGTATTGTTTGTTTGTTTGTGTGTGTGTGTATTGTTTGTATGTTTGTACGAGTGTGTGTGTATTGTTTGTATGTTTGTGTATATATATATGTATTGTTTGTATGTTTGTGTGTGTGTATTGTTTGTGTGTGTGTGTGTATTGTTTGTATGTGTGTGTATTGTTTGTATGTTTGTATGAGTGTGTGTGTATTGTTTGTATGTGTGTGTATTGTTTGTATGTTTGTATGAGTGTGTGTGTATTGTTTGTATGTTTGTGTATATATATATATATATATGTATTGTTTGTATATTTGTGTGTGTGTATATATATCTGTATTGTTTGTATATTTGTGTGTGTGTGTATATATATCTGTATTGTTTGTATATTTGTGTGTGTGTGTATATATATCTGTATTGTTTGTATATTTGTGTGTGTGTGTATATATATCTGTATTGTTTGTATATTTGTGTGTGTGTGTATATATATCTGTATTGTTTGTATGTTTGTGTGTGTGTGTGTATATATATATATGTATTGTTTGTATGTTTGTGTGTGTGTGTGTGTGTATATATATATATGTATTGTTTGTATGTGTATATATATATATATATATATATATATATATGTATTGTTTGTGTGTGTGTGTATTGTTTGTATGTTTGTGTGTGTGTGTATATATATATATATGTATTGTATGTTTGTGTATATATATATATATATGTATTGTTTGTATGTTTGTGTGTGTGTATTGTTTGTGTGTTTGTGTATATATATATATATATTTTGTGTGTGTGTATTGTTTGTGTGTGTGTGTATTGTTTGTATATATATATATATATATATATATATATGTATTGTTTGTATGTTTGTGTGTGTGTATTGTTTGTGTATATATATATATATATATATATATATATATATATATATATATATGTATTGTTTGTATGTTTGTGTGTGTGTGTATTGTTTGTACGTTTGTATGAGTGTGTGTGTATTGTTTGTATGTTTGTGTATATATATATATATATATATATATATATATATATATATATATATATATATATATATATATATATATATATATATATATATATGTATTGTTTGTACGTTTGTGTGTGTGTGTATTGTTTGTACGTTTGTGTGTGTGTGTATTGTTTGTATGTTTGTGTGTTACCTGTCTGGAAGAGAGTTTTGTAGTCTCTTGCTGCAGCTGAGTCTCGACTGACAGCGTCTCTGGTTCTGAACAGCTGACTTGTAGTCGGAGATGATGGGAATGATCTGGTGCTCGAAGAACGCTGACAGACTGAGAGTCATACTGTAGATCTGCAACCACAAACCACGCACGACCTTACTACTGTTAGCCGGGACCACGCCCGTCTGAGGCCACGCTGTGTGTCAAGTACTGCTGACTTCAGTCAAAGTAACGGCGATGAAATCAGTTTGTTTACGACGTAGTGAAAAACCAAACCCTTTAGTCATATTTGCCTACCACTGTTTAGCCCCGCCCAGAACTGTTCAGGAGGGTTTCAGCCTGTATATATATATATAAATAAGATGATGAGATGATAAGCTCCTACCCGGGACTTCTTGTTCGGGGTGTAGGCTTTGGAGTTGCTGAAGATCAGTCGGACGTCTTTGGCGAACTCCATCGGGTTCTCGTAATTCCCTGCCGTCAGAGTCTCCGTCACTGTCCCCAAGTCCATCGGAGTGTCGATGATGTCTCTATAGTCCTGGAGACAAAGACAATCCCAGCATGATCACACCTTTATTTTTTTTTATATATATATATAGATATATAGATATATATATATATATATATATATATATATATATATATATATATATATATATATAATAAATAAAGAACTATAAATAAAACAGCTTCTTACTGGGTAGATGAAGAGGTCGACGGGTTGGCGGAAGGGTTCAGAGTCTGGACTGGCGATCATTCTCCTGAGCAGGTCCTTGCACTGGCCGAACCACGCCCGCACGTCCAGAACCACGCCACGCTTCAGAGACCGAGAGAGGAGATAACAGTGAGGCTTCAACAGCATCATCATCATCATTTGATTTTTTTTAATGTCTGGATTTTTTGAAAGATTTCCTTAAATATAAAAATACTGAACATCAGTCAGTCAGTCAGATGTACTACAGCCTGGAAGAAACATGAACTGTAAAAGCGTGAACAACAACTTCACAGTAGAGGCCAAAAACCTTCTTTACTTTCAATGCGAGTCAATGGAACCAGAATTTTTTCCATTCTATTTTGGAGCATTTCTATTGGTCCGTTCCTCATGAAACTTTCACAGGATATGAGCAGCAGCCGTCGCGTTGAGATAATGTAAAAAAATAAAAATCTGTAAAAATCCATTTTTATTTGGACAACAACATATACAAATTTGGTACAACACGCTTCATTTATTAACGTGGACGCTACAAAACATTATTTTGCAGATATAAAACAAAAAAAAGAAAAAAAAAGAAAAGAACTGCTCCCTTAAATTTACTGACCACCTTAAATTCACTGCCACCCTAAATACAGTGCTACCTTAAATTCATTAACAACTTCAACTCAATGCCACCTTAAACTAACTGCTACCTCAAACACATGGCCAACTTAAATGGAGTGCTTTCTTAAATTTCCGGCCACCTTAAATTAACTGCTACCTTAAATGCACTGGCACCATAAATTGAGCGCTACTGTAAACTTCCTGCCACCTTAAAGGGACTACTTCCTTAAATTCCCTGCCACCGTAAATAAAGTGCTACCTTATATTTATCAACACCTTCAATTAACTAACTTAAACTTCCAAGATACCTTAAATGCCCTGCCACCTTGAAGTGCTACCTTAAATTTATTGACGGCTTCAATTAAAAGCCACCTTAAATAAACTACTACCTTAAATACACTGCATCTGCTGTTACGGTTGAACATTAGTGTGCGAGTTTGTGTGTACTGCTTAATGAGTGTCTATGTGAGAGACTGTATTGCTTTCTGACGCCACTCATTCCTATGGGGGGAAAAATTTTTTGAACGAATGCTTGTTTTTGGAAAACCGTATGTCGGATCGCTTAGAACAGCGGAAGGACAAATCTTTGCTATAGCATCTACGATCCTACCAAATTACATGGTTCTACCTCCAAAAACTGTGGAATGAGAAATGGATATTTTAAACGTAGAATAATAATAATAACAATAATAATAATAATAATAGTAATATAATATTCAGCTAGTTGAAGTAGTTGATTGGTTGTTGGTGCTGAGTTCAAACTCACCTTCTGGCCAGTAGATGTGCCTGGAGTGTCTGAGTCGACCTCAACGTCCTCCTAAAAAACAAACAAAAGTTAAAAAATAAATAGGGCTCATGCCGGTTCGGGAGTTCAATTTAAGACCTTTAGAAGACCACTCCCAGTGAAGTTTAAGACCATAGCAACACGTGGTTGAACTGAAGCTTCCATTGGCCACCTTAAATGGAATGCTTTCTTAAATTTCCGGCCACCTTAAATTCACTGCCACCCTAAATACAGTGCTACCTTAAATTCACTAACAACTTCACCTCAGTGCCGCCTTAAACTAACTGTTACCTTACCTCATATACATGGCCACCTTAAATGGAGGGCTTTCTTAAATTTCTGGCCACCTTGAATTAACTGCTACCTTAAATGCACTGCCACCGTAAATAAAGTGCTACCTTGTATTTATCGACACTTTCAATTAACTGCTACCTTAAACTGACGACAACAAAGATGCTAACTGCATGGATGGTCTTCTTGCATAGTTTGTGATGAGCTTCATATCGATCACTGGGGACCGCTTGCAACCAACTACCAAGTTTCACCGAAGACAGACGTTTCCATGTTTTCCAGAGTAGACGAAGGAACTCCAGAGACGTTGCGTTGGTGGTAGATATCTATAGACGTGTTTTGTCGGACAGGTAGTGGATACACTGGACCATTTCCTGTCTGCAGTTCTCATGGGATATGTAGTTCCATCACCACATACCAACTACAACAACATCGTACAACAAAATAGACTACGCTTATTGAGAATTAGCCAAAGTACAAAATTTATTTTAAGGACTGGTGACCTCCTCACGCTCCTCTTACCTCTTCTTCAGCACCGCTGCTGAGCTCCGTCTTGATCTTACTGTAGAGATCCAGGATATCAGTACAGCTCTGATCCCTGCACAAGCACACACACACACACACACACACACACACACACACACACTTCAGCAAAGCACCAACAACGAGAACACGGCAGCGGCATAGATAAAGCTGTCTGTAAATAGTACTGCCTATAGATAGAGCTGTCTTTAAATAGTACTGCTTATAGATAGAACAGTCTTTAAATAGTACTGCTTATAGATAGAGCTGTCTATAAATAGTACTGCTTATAGATAGAACAGTCTTTAAATAGTACTGCTTATAGATAGAGCTGTCTTTAAATAGTACTGCTTATAGATAGAGCTGTCTTTAAATAGTACTGCTTATAGATAGAACAGTCTTTAAATAGTACTGCTTATAGATAGAGCTGTCTTTAAATAGTACTGCTTATAGATAGAACAGTCTTTAAATAGTACTGCTTATAGATAGAGCTGTCTATAAATAGTACTGCTTATAGATAGAGCAGTCTATAAATAGTACTGCTTACAGATAGAGCTGTCCATAAATAGTACTGCTTATAGATAGAGCAGTCTTTAAATAGTACTGCTTATAGATAGAGCTGTCTATAAATAGTACTGCTTACAGATAGAGCTGTCCATAAATAGTACTGCTTATAGATAGAGCAGTCTTTAAATAGTACTGCTTATAGATAGAGCAGTCTTTAAATAGTACTGCCTATAGATAGAGCAGTCTTTAAATAGTACTGCTTATAGATAGAGCAGTCTGTAAATAGTGCTGCCCACAGATAGAGCTGTCTGTAAATAGTACTGCTTATAGATAGAGCTGTCTGTAAACAGTACTACCTTTAGATAGAGCTGTCTGTAAATAGTACTGCCTATAGATAGAGCTGTCTATAAATAGTACTGCCTATAGATAGAGCTGTCTATAAATAGTACTGCTTATAGATAGAGCTGTCTATAAATAGTGCTGCCTATAGATAGAGCTGTCTGTAAATAGTACTGCCTATAGATAGAGCAGTCTGTAAACAGTACTGCTTATAGATAGAGCAGTCTGTAAATAGTGCTGCCCACAGATAGAGCTGTCTGTAAATAGTACTGCTTATAGATAGAGCTGTCTGTAAACAGTACTGCCTATAGATAGAGCTGTCTGTAAATAGTACTGCCTATAGATAGAGCTGTCTGTAAATAGTACTGCCTATAGATAGAGCTGTCTGTGAACTGTACTGCCTATAGATAGAGCTGTCTGTAAACTGTACTGCCTATAGATAGAGCAGTCTGTAAATAGTGCTGCCCATAGATAGAGCTGTCTGTAAATAGTGCTGCCTATAGATAGAGCTGTCTGTAAATAGTACTGCCTATAGATAGAGCAGTCTGTAAATAGTGCTGCCTATAGATAGAGCTGTCTGTAAATAGTGCTGCCTATAGATAGAGCTGTCTGTAAATAGAGCTGCCTATAGATAGAGCTGTCTGTAAATAGTGCTGCCTATAGATAGAGCTGTCTGTAAATAGTACTGCTTATAGATAGAGCTGTCTGTAAATAGTACTGCCTATAGATAGAGCAGTCTGTAAATAGTGCTGCCTATAGATAGAGCTGTCTGTAAATAGTGCTGCCTATAGATAGAGCTGTCTGTAAATAGTGCTGCCTATAGATAGAGCTGTCTATAAATAGTACTGCTTATAGATAGAGCTGTCTGTAAATACTGGTGCCTATAGATAGAGCTGTCTTTAAACAGCTGCCTATAGATAGAGCTGTCTGTGAATAGTGCTTCATGTAGATAGAGCTGTCTGTAAATAGTGGTGCCTATAGATAGAACTGTCTGTAAATAGTACTGCTTATAGATAGAGCAGTCTATAAATAGTACTGCTTATAGATAGAGCTGTCTGTAAATAGTACTGCTTATAGATAGAGCTGTCTTTAAATAGTGCTGCCTATAGATAGAGCTGTATGTAAATAGTACTGCTTACAGATAGAGCTGTCTGTAAATAGTACTGCTTATAGATAGAGCTGTCTGTAAATAGAACTGCTTATAGAAAGAGCTGTCTGTAAATAGTACTGCTCATAGATAGAGCTGTCTGTAAACAGCTGCCTATAGATAGAGCTGTCTATAAATAGTGCTGCCCATAGATAGAGCTGTCTGTAAATAGTGCTGTCTATAGATAGAGCTGTCTTTAAATAGTACTGCTTATAGATAGAGCTGTCTGTAAATAGTACTGCTTATAGATAGAGCTTTCTATAAATAGTACTGCTTATAGATAGAGCTGTCTTTAAATAGTACTGCTTATAGATAGAGCTGTCTTTAAATAGTACTGCTTATAGATAGAGCTGTCTATAAATAGTACTGCTTATAGATAGAGCAGTCTATAAATAGTACTGCCCATAGATAGAGCTGTCTATAAATAGTACTGCCTATAGATAGAGCAGTCTTTAAATAGTACTGCTTATAGATAGAGCAGTCTTTAAATAGTACTGCCTATAGATAGAGCTGTCTATAAATAGTACTGCTTACAGATAGAGCAGTCTATAAATAGTACTGCTTACAGATAAAGCTGTCTATAAATAGTGCTGCATATAGATATAGCTGTCTATAAATAGTACTGCCTATAGATAGAGCTGTCTGTAAATAGTACTGCCTATAGATAGAGCTGTCTGTAAATAGTACTGCCTATAGATAGAGCTGTCTGTAAACAGTACTGCTCATAGATAGAGCAGTCTGTAAATAGTGCTGCCCATAGATAGAGCTGTCTGTAAATAGTACTGCTTATAGATAGAGCTGTTTGTAAATAGTACTGCCTATAGATAGAGCTGTCTGTAAATAGTGCTGCCTATAGATAGAGCTGTTTGTAAATAGTACTGCCTATAGATAGAGCTGTCTGTAAATAGTGCTGCCTATAGATAGAGCTGTCTGTAAACAGTACTGCTCATAGATAGAGCAGTCTGTAAATAGTGCTGCCCATAGATAGAGCTGTCTGTAAATAGTACTGCTTATAGATAGAGCTGTTTGTAAATAGTACTGCCTATAGATAGAGCTGTCTGTAAATAGTACTGCTTATAGATAGAGCTGTTTGTAAATAGTACTGCCTATAGATAGAGCTGTCTGTAAATAGTACTGCCTATAGATAGAGCAGTCTGTAAACATGAAGTTTACCCGATGAAGTGCAGCAGGACGTCGGTGACGGCCTTGGCCGCCGTGACGATGGGGCTCTGCGGCTCATTAAACGTTCTCGCGTTGTGCTCGATATATCTCACCTCCCACATCAGCGCAGAGATCCTCCTGCGGGGGGGGAATCGGAACAGGTTTCAGCAACTGGCAACCACAGGGTACCTACCTGTGTACAGGTAACCTGTAACACCAGCAGGAGAGCTGTGGGCTGGGGTAGTACCTGTAGAATCGGTGCACCAGTCTCAGTCTGATGGTGCTGAGGTCAGTAGGATACGCCACCACAGTGCAGTACAAGGGATAGTCCCTCAGATCCACGGGGCAGGAGAACGCCTTCGCCACGTCTGAACACAAACACACGTGAACATCCAGTTAGAAAGATCTAACACGTTATGGACTATGGTGACCATGACGGGTGGCGGGCTCCTTCCATATCTGCCCATCGCTCGGCCCCTCAAGAAGAACTTGGACCAGCAGTGACCACCACCAAGAACCTCAATGTGTAGGGCTCAGTACTGGGCCTTGTTCCTGGTGGTGTTGGAGCTCGGGGGTCCCCGTCCGTACTAGCTAGAGATACATTCTCTGACCGGACGTGACCGTGTGTGCGTCCCGTACCCAGAGTGAGCAGCTGGTCTATAGCGGTGATGACTCGCTCGCACTCTTCGTCCCGCGTGTGCGCGCCCCACTCTCCGTCCTGGGGCTGGTACAGCAGTGCCTGAAGCTCCTCCTCCGTCACCGGGACGCCGTCGCCCACCTCATCCGGGAGCGGAGCTGGTT
>CM038726.1:3716545-3814045 GCA_021613375.1 Megaleporinus macrocephalus
AGAGACAGAAAGAAAGAAGAGAGAAAGAAAGAGAAAGAAAGAGAAAGGAAAGAGTAGCCAGAGAGAAAGAGAAAGAGAGACAGAAAGAAAGGAGACAAGGAAAGAGAGAAGAGAAAGAGAGAAGAAAGAGAGAGGAGAGAGAGAGAAAGGAGGAGAGAGAGAGAGAAAGAAAGAGGAGAGTAGAAGAGAAAGGAAAAGGAGAGAAAGAGAGAAGAGAAAGAAAGAGAAGAGAAAGAGAGAGAGAAAGAAAGAGGAGAGAGAGAGAGTAGAAAGAAAGATGAGAGAAAGAGAGAGAAGGAGAGAAAGAAAGAGGAGAGTGAGAGAGAGAAAGAAAGCGGAGAGAAAGAGAGGACGAGAGAGAAAGAAAGAGGAGAGAGAAAGAGAGAAAGAGAGAGAGAGAGAGAAAGAGAGAGAGAGAGAGAAAGAAAGAAAAAGTTGATACTTCAACTTCACTATAGTATCAATCAATCAAACTTCTACCTGAGTAATGAGTATGAATACTGTAGACCCCTTGGGCTCACCCACATACATACACACTAGTGAACACACACCCACATACCCACCACACTAGTGAACACACCCCCCACAAACATACAGCACAGTTAACCACACCCCCACATACATACACCCTAAGAACACACACCCACATACATACACACTAGTGAACACACACGCCCACTAGGGGGCAGTAAACACTCACATACATACACACTAGTGAACACACACCCACATACATACACACTAGTGAACACACACGCCCACTAGGGGGCAGTAAACACTCACATACATACACACTAGTGAACACACACCCACATACATACACACTAGTGAACACACACCCACATACATACACACTAGTAAACACAGACCCACATACATACACACTAGTGAACACACACGCCCACTAGGGGGCAGTAAACACTCACATACATACACACTAGTGAACACACACGCCCACTAGGGGGCAGTAAACACTCACATACATACACACTAGTGAACACACACCCACTTACATACACACTAGTGAACACACACGCCCACTGGGGGCAGTAAACACTCACACACATACACACTAATGAACACACACGCCCACTAGGGGGCAGTAAACACTCACATACATACACACTAGTGAACACACACGCCCACTAGGGGGCAGTAAACACTCACATACATACACACTAGTGAACACACACGCCCAGCTGGGCGGGGGGGGGGGGGGGGGGGGGCGGGGGGGGGGGGGGGGGGGGGGGGGGCCGGGGGGGGGGCGGGGGGGCGGGAGGGGGGGCAGTAAACACTCACATACATACACACTAGTGAACACACACGCCCACTAGGGGGCAGTGAGTGGTGGGCAGCCCTATCCACAGTACCCGGGGAGCAGCTGGGGGTACCTCGCTAGTGCCTTAGCGGTGTGTGTGTGTGTTGCACTGCTGTACGTTACCTCGTCCCCCATCTGAGGTAGGAAGGGAGACCGTCTGGGAATTGTCTCCATGATCCAGGACGGGGGACGCCACTCCTCGAGCTGCCCGGCAGGAACGTTCTGCACGCACAGAAGCAGAGAAAGGAGTGAGAGGTAGAAGAGGAGTGAGCGACGGAGGGACGGAAGGCTGAAGGAGCTCACCTTCTGTTTAGTTTGTTTGGGTTTCTTCTTCTTCTTCTCCTCCTCCTCCTCCTCCTCCTCCTTCTTCATCCTCTGCTCCTCTCCCTCTCGCTGGCCCTCCCCTTCATCCTCCGAGCTGCTGCTCTGGGCGACGCGAGCCGGCCGTCTGATTGGCCGCTTGGGAGGCTGGAGGTTGATGCCGGCGTCGGCCGTCCAGTCCGAGTACTCGCTGGACGAGTCGCTGCGAAGACAAGGAGGTGTTTAGATTCAGGGGACACAACGTGGGGACACAAGGTGAAGTGGGACGGAGGCGCGAGCGGGACGGACCTGGAGCTGCTGGCGTTCTCCCACTGATCCTCGCTCTCCGAGGAGGCGCCGCTGTTCTCCACCTGATCTTCCTCCTGCTGTTAAACACACACACAGGAAACAGTGAACACACTTCCTTCACACGCTGAAACAAACAGACGAGTGAGGGTCCGAGCAACACTACAGTCGAGGCTGGGGGTCCGCTCCGAGGCAGTGTACGTCAAACCGTGTCTGTTGGTGGTGTGTTTGTGTGTTTAACTGCCCCCTAGTACGTGTGTGTGTGTTCACGGGTGTTTGTGTATTTCACAGCCCACTAGTGTGTGTGTGTGTGTGTGTGTTTCATTGCCCACTAGAGTGTGTGTGTGTGTGTGTTTCATTGCCCATTAGTGTGTGTGTGTGTTTCACTGCCCACTAGTGTGTGTGTGTGTTTCACTGCCCACTACAGTGTGTGTGTGTGTGTTTCATTGCCCATTAGTGTGTTTCATTGCTCACTATTGTGTGTGTGTGTGTTTCATTGCTCACTAGTGTGTGTTTGTGTATTTCACTGCCCTCTAGTGTGTTGGTGTTTAACTGCCCCCTAGTGTGTGTGTGTGTGCGTGTTTCATTGCCCAATAGTGTGTGTGTGTGTGTGTGTGTGTCATTGCCCACTAGTGTGTGTTTACTAGTGTGTTTCATTACCCACTAATGTGTGTGTTCCAGCTAGTTATTTATGTTTTACACTTGCCCACTATGTGTGTTCGTTTCACTGTGTTTGTGTATTTCACTGCCACAAGTGTGTTATTTGTTCACAGGTGTTCGAGTAACTAATTCACGGCCTCACTAGTTTGAGTGAGTTCACGAGGGTGTTTGTGTATTTCACTGCCCACTAGTGTGTGTTTCATTGCCCACTAGTGTGTGTTTACTAGTGTGTTTCACTGCCCACTAGTGTGTGTGTTCACTAGTGTGTTTATGTGTTCACTGCCCACTAGTGTGTGTTTGTTCACTGGTGTTTGTGTATTTCACTGCCCCCTAGTGTGTGTGTGTTCACGGGTGTTTGTGTATTTCACGGCCCACTAGTGTGAGTGCGTTCACGGGTGTTTGTGTATTTCACGGCCCACTAGTGTGTGTGTTTCATTGCCCACTAGTGTGTAGGTGTTTCACTGCTTACTAGTGTGTGGGTGTTCCACTGCCCACTAGTGTGTGTGTGTGCTCAGAAGTGTGTGGGTGTTTTACTGCCCACTAATTTGTGTGTGTTCACAAGTGTGTAGGTGTTTCACTGGCCAGTAGTGTGGGTGTTCACTAGCGCGTGGGTGTTTCACTGCCCATTTATCTGTGTGTGTGTGTTTACTAGTGTATGGGTGTTTCACTGCCCACTAATGTGTGTGTGTGTGTTTCTAACTGCCCCCAGTGTGTGTGTGTGTTCACTAGTGTATGGGTGTTTCACTGCGCACTAATGTGTGTGTGTGTGTGTGTTTAACTTCCCCCAGTGTGTGTGTGTGTGTGTGTTCACTAGTGTATGGGTTAGGGTTTCACTGCCCACTAATGTGTGTGTGTGTGTGTTTAACTGCCCCCCCAGTGTGTGTGTGTGTGTTTAACTGCCCTCCAGTGTGTGTGTGTGTGTGTGTGTGTGTGTGTGTGTGTGTGTGTGTGTGTGTGTGTGCATTCACTAGTTTGTACCTCTGCCTCGCTGTCTGACTCTCCGAGACTGTCGCCCCCCGACTGCGACGGCATGTGAGCGCTCCTCCTCCTCTCGCGGGCCGAGCGCGTGTGGTACGAGTGTCTCTTCTGCTGCTGCTTCCTGGAGGGTCTCCGCAGAGAGCGGACCGAGACCCCGATTGGTTCGGCCTAGGGAGAGGCAGAAAGAACAGAGGAACAGATGAAGAGATGTACGCTCCTCCTCTCGTAACCGGGGTAACTGGTACATACTGAAAGCCTACCCGAGTAGAACTGGCGGGTTTCTTCTTCTTCTCAGTGTTATAGAGGAAGCGCTCGAACTCTCCTTTAGCCAGACGACTCTCCTCCATAACCCTACACACACACACACACACACACACACACACACATAAATATATATACACACACAAATATATATATACACATAAACACACACACACACACACACACACACACACAAAAGTCTATGTATGATACACATATACCCACAACACACACAAATATATATAAAATTATATACAAACCACACAAATATATATATACACATAAACTACACCACACTCACATATATATATCACTAAACACCACACACCCACATACATATATATATAAATATTTATATATATATATTTATATATATATATATAGGTATATATATATATATATATATATTCTCAATTAAACAACACACACACACATTTTACTATATACATCAATACACACACACATTATATATATACATAAACACACACACACACACACACACATATATATAAATACATATAGATACACTTACACACATACGCACATTATATATACACATAAACACACACATTATATATACACAAACACACACACACACATTATATATACACAAACACACACACACATACATTATATATACACATAAACACACACACACACACATTATATATTCACATACACACAACACACACATTAAATATATACACAAAAACACACCCACACACACATATAAATAAAATATAATAGATAACACTTACACACATACACACATATATTTATATACACACACACATATATATATACATATATATATATATATACATAAACACACACACACACACACATACACATTATATATACACACACACATATATATATACACACATACATACACACACACACTAATACCCACACACCCATACACGACACACCAAATATCGATCTACACACACACGACACATTACACATTAAATAATACACACAAACACACACATACACACACACAGTTATATATACGACACACACCATATATATAACACACATACAAACACACCCACAATATATAATATATAAATAACCCACGCATACACACACGCATGACACACCTCACAAATATATCTGTATAATACCACAACACCACCCACACACACAAATATGTATACACACACACACACACACACACACACATAAATATATATACATATACACACACGGCCATCAGTATTATGTGTGGGTGTTTCACTGCCCCCAGTGTGTGTGTGTGTGTGTGTGTGTGTGTGTGTGTGTGTGTGTGTGGATGTTTTATCGCCTCTAGTGTGTATGTTCACTAGCATGTGTGTATGTGAGTTTTCACTACCCCCTGTGTACTGTAATATTCACTAGTATGTGCGCATGAGTGTGTGTGTGTTTCACTGCCTTCTAATGTGTATGTGTGTGTGTTTCACTGCCCCCTAGTGCATGTTCACTAGTGTGTTTGTGCCTGTGATTCACTGCTTCCTAGTGTGTGTGTTCTCTAGTGTATGTGTCTATTTCAATGGCCCCTAGTGTGTGTGTGTGTGTGTGTGTGTGTGTGTGTGTGTGTGTCACTGCCCTCTAGAGCGTGTGTGTGTGTTTATGTTTAATAGTGAAAGTAAGATCATTTCCACAGGACATGAACTCTGAGAGCTGAGTGGACTCTCGTTAGTGAGACTAAGCAGCTCCAGTCTGTAGGGAGTGTAAAGACTGGACGATGGAAGAGGGTCACGTGGTCCAGACTGACCCTACTCCAGAGTGATGGGAGTGTCAGGGAAACGATTAACCCATCATACGTAGCGTCCACTGCACAAGCCTCTGGTTCTTCTATCACGTCCACTGTGAAGAACTCCGTGAACCCTCAACGGAGTTCTCCTGACCGAGCTATCCACAAATTCTGAAACTTAGTGGAGTTCCCCTTTGAAGACGTTCCCGTGCAGTACCTGAACACTCCTGACTGGATCTCGTTGACCACCACGCGGCGGCTCCACGCCAGGAGGTCTCTCTCTGTAGCCATCTGACTGCGGGGCGCGTTGTTGTGCATCTGCCGGACCCCCTCCACCTGCCCGCTTCTGCGCAGGCCCACGTTGGGTGGGGACAGAGGACCACCTGGCTCATCGCCACCTGAGGGACCATCAATCAGAAACACACATGAAGCAAACCAGTAGCAAATACTCAACTTCGTTTAATCTCTGGATGAAAGCCAATAGTTGATCAGTGATCAATACAGTGACCTTCATCTACAGGTATATACCCTACATCCCCCAAACGTATTCACTCGTCTATCTTCACACGTGTACGAACTTAGGGTTTAATATGATGTTGGTCCAACCTTTGCAGCTGTAACAGCTTCAGATCTTCTGGGAAGGTTCTCCACGCGGTTTAGGAGAGTGTTTATGGGAACGTTGACCAACAGATCTACCAGACGAACATCTCTGAGATCAAACACATGATGTTGGACGAGAAGGACTGGCTCAACAGTCTCCACTCTAGATCCATCCCAAAGGTGTTCTAACAGTGGAGGTCAGGACTCTGCGTGCAGGCCCAGGCAAGTTCTTCCCACACCAAACTCAGCTCCTCCATGTCTTTATGAGCCTGCTCTGTGCACTGGTGGCGTCCATGTTGGAACGAGGAAGGGGTCGTCCCCCCAAACTGTCCCCCCAAAGTTGGGAGTCCAGACTTTCTTGAGAACAGCTGAAGCTGTGAGTCCTTTCACTGGAGCTAAGGGTCCGAGCCCACCTCCTGAAACACAACCCCACGCCATAATCCCCCCTCCACCAAACTTTACACTTGCGGTCAGACAAGTAGCGTTCTCCTGGAAACCACCAAACCCAGACTAGTCCATCGGATTGCCAGATGGAGAAGCATGATTGGTCACTCCAGAGAACATGTCTCCACTGCTCTAGTGTCCTTGGATGCAGCTGCTCGGCCATGGAGACCCATTCCATGAAGCTCTCCTACGCTCGTATCATTGAGCTGAACGTGAAACCACATGAAGAATAGGAGGTCAGTAGTGAAGGGACTCTGTAGAAAGTTGGTTTTGGAAAACTTCCCCTGTGCTACTAATGCTCCTCAGCATCCGCTGACCTGCTCTGTCATTTGTACGTGTTCTACCACTTGGTGGAGGAGCTGCTGTGGTTCTCAATCACTTCCACTTTGTTCTAACACCACTGACAGTCCACTGTGGAATATTTAGTAGTGAGGAAACTTCACCACTGGACTTCACAGGTGGCGTCCTATCAAGTTTGTTGGACCCATGTCGTCCACCGGGCCCAGACCACATCCAGACACATTGTGGAACGATTCCAATTGTCAAACGGACAAGACTTTGGTTGGAAGTGCATCCCCCCCCCCCCCCCCCCCCCCCCCCCCCCCCCCCACCCCACAACCCCCCCCCCCCCCCCCCCCCCCCCCCCCCCCCCCCCCCCCCCCCCCCCCCCCCCCCCCCCCCGCGGAGTCAAACGTTCTCAAACAAGTACGGGTACACGCCATGGTCTCAAGGTTAAGGTTCCTGGTTGGAACCCAAACTACTCTGAAGCCAAGAACGCAGTTGCTTTCATTTCTAAGCCGTAGGAAACCGACGGAACCCAAGCTGGACGCAAGCACTTGACGAGTTCTGACCTGCTTGTTGGCTTCCTGAGTTCATCCTCTCGTCTTGCTGATTCTGGAGCTGCCTGATCAGATTGTCCAACGGGCTTTCTTCCTGACCTTCATCCGCCGTCTGCTGGCCAATCACCTGCTCCACCACCTCCCCGTCACCTAAATGACAGACGAATGGAGTTTCATTGGTTGGCTGCCTGAACCTTCAACACCTGCTTTGACTGCTCAGTTCTTCATTAAGCTAAATCAAGATTTGCTGCTGAAGGAACCGAACACATTCATACAATGTCTGGGGCGTCCAGGAGAAATCTGGAACCTAACTGGAGCTCAAGATATGACCTACTTCTTCCACATATGATTGTAAATACGACTCGGTACCGTTAGCCATGTAGCCGAGCTGAGGCACCAGCTGCTCCTCCTTGCAGTTCTCCCTGCCGGGCACCAGCCGCTGGAAGCGCGGGGGGTGAGGGTTCCCGTCCACGTCCACCAGGAACGGAGGGGGCATGAGGTGAGGCGCCTGCTGCGTCTGCTCGTCCAGGACGTAGTTGTTGGAGTCCCGGATCAGAGGACGGAAGTCCGTATGGAAGAACATCTGGTCTGGAATCTGAAAGGACGCAGAAAGGACGCATACTTGGACAAGTTACGATCTTGTTTAAACATCTCAGAGTTTGATAAAAAATAAATTAAAATAGGACAAATACATAATCGGGTGGCCGCGCGTGTGGAAAGCATTGCTTGTTAGAACTTTGAAGGTAAAAGCAAAAACAGAAGAACACCGGAAGGCGGTAAGGAACTCTACGTAACTCTCGCTCACCTTCTCGTAGGGTTGGCTGCAACCGAAGCCAAAGATGAGTAGGTGCCCATGCGAGTCGGTGCAGGCGAAGTGCTGACCGTCAGCAGAAAACTTGCAGTCGAACACGGCCCCGTGGCCCTGGCCTTCAATCTGAGACGGAAGAGCAACACATCTAGTCAGACTTGCACTGCGAGACCATTTCCAATGAAGCTGTTGGAGTTAGTCGTGGGCTACTGGAGCAGGTGTGGGCTACTGGGGCAGTCGTGGGTTTGTGGGGCAGTCGTGGGCTACTAGAACAGTCAAGAGCTTCTGGAACAGTCATGGGCTACTGGAGCAGTCGTGGGGTTTACTGGAGTAGTCGTGGGCTCCTGGGACAGTCATGAGCTACTGGAGCAGTCATGGGCTCCTGGAACAGTCATGAGCTACTGGAGCAGTCATGGGCTCCTGGAACAGTAATGAGCTACTGGGGCATGTGTGGGCTACTGGAGCAGGTGTGGGCTACTGGGTCAGTCGTTGGCTACTGGGATGGCCATAATCTATATGAGAAGTTGTGAGCGGTTGGGGCAGTCGTGAGCTACTGGAGCAGTCGTAGGCCACTGGACCAGTCGTGGGCTACCGGAGCAGATGTGGGTATACTGGAGCAGTTGTGGGCTACTAAAACAGTCATGAGCTTCTGGAGAAGTCATGGGCTACCGGAGCAGTTGTGGGTTTACTGAAGCAGTTGTGGGCTACTAGAACAGTCATGAGCTTCTGGAGCAGTCATGGGCTACCGGAGCAGTTGTGGGTTTACTGAAGCAGTTGTGGGCTACTAGAACAGTCATGAGCTTCTGGAACAGTTGTGGGCTACTGGAGCAGTTGTGGGCATACTGGAGCAGTCGTGGGCAACTAGAACAGTCATGAGCTTCTGGAGCAGTCATGGGCTACCGGAGCAGTTGTGGGCTCCTGGGACAGTCATGAGCTACTGGAGCAGTCGTGGGCTCCTGGAACAGTCATGGGCTCCTGGAACAGTCATGAGCTTCTGGGTGAGTCAAGGGCTGGAAGTAAACCAGCTTTGTGATTGGAAGGTCACGGTTCAATCCCAACAGCACACAACTGAAGAAACCCCAACCAAATGACCCCCCAGGAGCCTTGGATAGGGCTTCCCAAGCCAACAGACAAGTGTGCTCACTGCCCCCTAGTGGGTATGTTCACTACTGTGTGTTCTTTTCAGCAGTTGAGGGCTGGAGGTTGGGTAACCAGCCTGGTGAAGGGAAGGTTGCTGGTTCTATCCCCTGAACCGACTGAAGAGCCCTTGAGCAAGAAACCCCCAACTGCCCCCCAGGTACTGAGGACAGGGCTGCCTACCACACCGGGCAAGTGTGCTTATTGCCTCCTAGTGTGTGTGTGTTCACTAGTGTACAGAAGATCAAACTTAAAACATGCTCACCATGTTGAAGAAGTTTCGGATCTTGGTCCCTTTGCTGAGGTCCCAGATGTAGATGTTTCCGTCATGGCCCGCTGACAACATTATCCGCCAATCAAAAGGATGGGCTTCCAGCACGAACACTTCATCGTCGTGACCCTACAGCCAATCAGAAACGAGCGTTTATTATAGAGGAGCCGAGAAGAGAGGAAGACCACGTGTACTTAACAAACACCTCATGCTCCAACAACAAGCGTGTTCTACTGTTGTGACCTGTTGCTGACCATTCGTAGCCAGCTTTCTGTAAAGCTAGGCCGACCTGGCAACAGTTGCTATGTAAAAAAGGTGTGGGCGGAGCCTGAATGGGTCAATTCTTGTGTTTACACACACAGACGCACATACATACATACATACTTACCGAGAGTATGTGTAGCAGCTGGCCGTTGGTGGAGTTCCAGACCTTCAGCAGGAGGTTGGAGACGGCGGTGATGACCGTTCGGTCGCTGCGGTCCCAGGCCACCATGGTCACCACCAGCTTGGTGGACTTGTCCTCCCCTGACGCTGCAGTGCTCCTGGAAGCAAATATGGAAATACTTGGTTACAGGAGAAGTTGAGTCACATTATTATGACCAATATCCAGAGTGACCACACGGACAGCAGCTAGACGGACTGGGAGACCCAACAAGGTCCTGGTAGGTGGTCACAGGTAACTGAGGTCATGCTGACTGCAGTGCATCCCACAGCTGCTGGAGGGAGCGTGGAGGAGGATCCATAGAGCCAACACCACCATCCAGGTGGACCAACGGATGCTCAACTGGGTTCAAGTCTGGGGAATTAGGGGGTCCAGGGTAGTACTTGGAAGTCTTGGTCAAATCTTCCAACCAACGTGGGACGTGTCTCATCGTCTTGCTGGAAGATCCCATCCACCCCAGAGAACTTGAGTGGCGTCCCATTCTTTAATCCATAGGGTTTAATAGGATATCGGTCCAACCTTTGCAGCTATAACAGCTCCAGCTCTTCTGGGAAGGCTCTCCACACGGTTTAGGAGAGTGTTTATGGGAATGTTTGACTGGAATGTTATTCCAGAAGACCATCTGTGAGGTCAGACATTGTTGGACGAGAAGGTCTGGCTCACAGTCTCCGCTCTAGTTCATCCCAAAGGTGTTCTATCAGGTTGAGGTCAGGACTCTGTGCAGACCGGTCGAGTCCTTCCACACCAAACTCGCTCCTCCATGTCTTTATGGAGCTGCTCTGTGCACTGGTGGGCCGCCATGTTGGAACAGGAAGGGGCCGTCCCCAAACTGTGCCCACAAGGTTTGGAGTCCAGAGTCTCTTGGTCTGCTGAAGCATTGAGAGTTCCTTTTTTCTGGAACTGAGGGTCCAAGCCAAACTTTTGAACAACAACTCCACACCATGATCCCACCTCCACCAAACTTTATACAATGACTCGTCCATCGGATTGCCAGACGGAGAAGCGTGATTGGTCACTTTTTCTTGCTACAAGCATTGAATTATCAAGTTCCCGCTCGCTGGGAGAGTCTTACCCGGGCAGTTTGGTGCTCATATCCAGGGTGACGCTCTTCCACTCCTGCTGCTGGTACTGCCAGATCCGAGCCGTACCGTCACGACTGCCGCTCACGAACCTCAGACTGAAGGAAAAAACCACACGGTGAATGAAACTAAATCAGACTGAAACTTTTATAGAACTAAAACAACACCACGTACGGGCAGCCGACCTGACGGGACCGGCAGCAGGTCAGTTACAGAACGCTCACCTGTCACTGTTGTTGCAAAACTGTACCGCAACCACTTTATCCTTTAAAAAAAAAACAACAACAAACGAACCTGTAAATCTTATTAATTCTTTATTTTTAAATATTAATGATATGAACCCAACGACAGGACTCGAACACAGAGCCCCCTGGTCCCGCC
This sequence comes from Megaleporinus macrocephalus, assembly GCA_021613375.1. NCBI lineage: Eukaryota > Metazoa > Chordata > Actinopteri > Characiformes > Anostomidae > Megaleporinus > Megaleporinus macrocephalus. Next base: position 3,728,108 of record CM038726.1, read on the forward strand.
CCGCCTCACCGTGTGGGAGTCCAGGTCCGAAAGCTTCAGGGGAGTTTCGCCGCCCAGGTAATAAACCCTGATCACATGATCCGTCCCGCCCGTGGCCAGAAACATCCCACCTAAAGGGTTGAAGGTTAACCCAGAGTTCGTTATCAACCAATCAATCAATTAATCAATCAATCAATCAACCTTTATTTAAGCTCGGATGTACATACATGGACAGGGATTGATATAAAGGAAATAGAAACTAAATTTAATCATTATAAATTAAAACAACCGAGAAGTAGCTAATATACATTCAACGGAAATGTAAAAATAATTAAGTAGAAATAATAATAATACAAAAGAATCTATAAAAGCTAAGATTTAATTAGTAAGAAATTAAGATAAAAAGAGGATAAGAGATTACAAGTAATAAAAGTAAAAGAGTTAAAAGGAATTTTATAAATAAATAATAATAATACTCAAAAAAAAGATAAAAGCTAAGATATAATTAGTAAAAAATTAAGATAAAAAGAGGATAAGAGATTACAAATAATAAAAAAGTAAAATAGTTAAAAAGAATATTATAAATAAATAATAATAGTACTAAAAAAATCGCTAAAAGCTAAGCTATAATTAGTAGGAAATTAAGATAAAAAGAGGATAAGAGATTACAAATAATAAAAAAGTAAAATAGTTAAAAAGAATATTATAAATAAATAATAATAGTACTAAAAAAATCGCTAAAAGCTAAGATTTAATTAGTAGGAAATTAGGATAAAAAGAGGATAAGAGATTACAAATAAAAAAAGTAAAATAGTTTAAAAGAATATTATAAATAAATAATAATACAAAAAATTTGATAAAAGCTAAGATTTAATTAGTAGGAAATTAAGCTAAAAAGAGGATAAGAGATTACAAATAATAAAAAAAGTAAAATAGTTAAAAAAAATGTTATAAATAAATAAATAATAATAACAGAGAACCACTAATATATATATATATACATATATATATATATATATATATATATATATATATATATATATATATATATATATATATATATATAAATTGTGGTTCTGTGTTATTGTTATTATTATTTATTTATAACAATTATATACATAATTATTATTTTATATATACACACACACACTATTATGAAGGTGGGTCATTCTCAGCAGTGCAGTGACCTGACTTAGTGGTGTGTTGGTGTACTCACCTGTGCTGAAGGAACAGCAGGATATCTGAACACCTGGACGGGAGCGCTCAGTAAACTTCACTGGCCGCTCGCTGTGGACGTAAACACAAACACAGACTCACTCCTTCAGCCTACAAACTCAACAACAGAGACGCTAACTGTACCTCCGGCTGTAAGAACACGTACGAGAACTTCATGGTGAGGCTGTTCCACTGCCAGAAGCAGACCATGCCGTCGGCTCCTGTGGAGGCCAGGTACCGCGAAGAACCGGCTACGGACGCGGAGAACTGGAGGAGAACCCGGAAGACATTCCATCAGTTCAGAATTCCACCAGCACCGGAAAACTAGACCATACCACCCATTAGAGCTGCTACGCTCTCTACCTGCACCGCACACCTCTGTACTCATACCTACCAGGCGTGTAAGAAAATATCAAAAATATCGAGTATCGGGGTATTATGTTTAGTGATACTGTATCGATTATATATAAAAACAAAAAAAAAACACAGATTCCTGACAGACTGTGAATCATTGTGTGTTGTGTTTAAACCTCTGACCACTAGATGTCACTGTTGTAATCCATTTTCAGCTCCACTCCAACATTAACAAGTAGCACAAGGGTGCAATACTATTATAAACATTGATAAACCTGTTCATACAGTGAGGTGTTTTAATAATAAAATTTGAAAAATCACAGTATATCACTTTGTTTACAGTATCGTAGCATATCGAGATATATTATATCGTGAGCGCCGTATCACAATATGTATTGTATCGCCAGGTTTTGCCCATACACAGCCCTGTCAATGCAAGTCAATGGAACCAGAATTTATTTCCAAATGATTTTAAAGTATTTCTATTGGACCGGCTAAATAGAATTTTTCCAGATCAAGTCAACAAACTTGTGTTTCTTGCACACGACATGAAGAAGGTGTAGTTTACTCTCTGTTTAATGAATACTTTATTTATTTATTTTTTTTTACAAATGAACTACACTGCAGTATGTGCTATTGTAAACGTAAAATTATATAAATTTTTGTGTTTAAGGTATTTATTATTATTTAAAGTGTTTTTTGCTATTGAGATGCTATTTTGTAAAAATAGATTATGTTTTTGTATTTCAAATTTTAATTAAATAAAAAAAAAATTTTTTTAGACTGTGCGGCTATTATATTACATTTACTACACTCAGTTTTTTAAGCATTCTTTTCTGTTTCTATGTTAAAGTTGGGACGTGTGCTATTTTGCTATACACTTCGTTATTCAAGGTTTTCCATTTTTTAATTTTTATTCCAAGTATAATGTTATGTTTAGTCCTCTTATTAGATGGTTAAATAATTCAATTTCGTATTACTGTATTTAAAATAATTATTATTTTTATTTGAAGTGTTCAAGGAGTTTGCATCATTGTGTTTAAGGTAATTATTATTTTTTTATTTTTTACAAATATCTTAGTATTTTTCTTTGTTTGCTTACGCTTCTCTGTAATCTATAATAATTTAATAGTGATTTCTTTTACAGAATCTGGAGCAATTTTTAATTTTTTAAATAAAGAAAGTTACTGTACTTTGTTTCTACATAGTCATGCTTTTCTTTTTTTTCGTACTTTAATCTGTTTCTAATGTTTTTAGTGTGTTTATTAAAAAAGGCGAGGCTTGAAATATTCGCTACCAATCAAACAAGGCGATTCGCTTCCCTACCTGTATGGAAGTAATGGAGGCCGTGTGCCCCTGCAGGACGGTGATGGGCGCGCAGGTGCGGAGGCACCACACGCGGATCACCTTGTCGCAGCTCGCCGAGGCGATTAACGTGTTCTCGTGATTCACCGCCAAATCGGAAATCTCGGCCGCGTGGCCCCGCAGGGTCGCCAGGAGACGCCCGTCATCCGTGGCCCAGACCTTCACCAGGCAGTCATCGGAACCCTGAGAGAAACAGAGAGAACTCACAAACCACTTCACACCTCAACGTGAAAATATAAACACGTACGCTATTTTTATATTTACTGTGTGTGTTTGTGTACTGGAGCACCTTCTAACAACTACAGAGACTTAACACGTCTATATAATTAAAATATATAGAATTAAAATATATAGAATTAAAATATATAGAATTAAAATATAATATAAACACGTACGCTATTTTTATATTTACTGTGTGTGTTTGTGTACTGGAGCACCTTCTAACAACTACAGAGACTTAACACGTCTATAGAATTAAAATATATAGAATTAAAATATAATATAAACACGTACGCTATTTTTATATTTACTGTGTGTGTGTACTGGAGCACCTTCAAACAACTACTGAGACTTAACACGTCTATAGAATTAAAATATATATAATTAAAATATATAGAATTAAAATATAATATAAACACGTACGCTATTTTTATATTTACTGTGTGTGTGTGTACTGGAGCACCTTCAAACAACTACTGAGACTTAACACGTCTATAGAATTAAAATATATAGAATTAAAATATAATATAAACACGTACGCTATTTTTATATTTACTGTGTGTGTGTGTACTGAAGCACCTTCTAACAACTACAGAGGCTTAACACGTCTATATAATTAAAATATATAGAATTAAAATATATAGAATTAAAATATATAGAATTAAAATATAATATAAACATGTACGCTATTTTTATATTTACTGTGTGTGTGTTTGTGTACTGCAGCACCTTCTAACAACTACAGAGACTTAACACGCCTATATAATTAAAATATATAGAATTAAAATACATAGAATTAAAATATAATATAAACACGTACGCTATTTTTATATTTACTGTGTGTGTGTACTGGAGCACCTTCTAACAACTACAGAGACTTAACACGCCTATATAATTAAAATATATAGAATTAAAATATAATATAAACACGTACGCTATTTTTATATTTACTGTGTGTGTGTGTACTGAAGCACCTTCTAACAACTACAGAGGCTTAACACGTCTATATAATTAAAATATATAGAATTAAAATATATAGAATTAAAATATATAGAATTAAAATATAATATAAACATGTACGCTATTTTTATATTTACTGTGTGTGTGTTTGTGTACTGCAGCACCTTCTAACAACTACAGAGACTTAACACGCCTATATAATTAAAATATATAGAATTAAAATACATAGAATTAAAATATAATATAAACACGTACGCTATTTTTATATTTACTGTGTTTGTGTACTGGAGCACCTTCTAACAACTACAGAGACTTAATATGTCTATATAATTAAAATATATAATCAAAATATATATAATTAAAATATATAGAATTAAAATATAATATAAACACGTACGCTATTTTTATATTTACTGTGTGTTTGTGTACTGGAGCACCTTCAAACAACTACAGAGACTTAACACGTCTATAGAATTAAAATATATAGAATTAAAATATATTGAATTAAAATATAATATAAACATGTACGCTATTTTTATATTTACTGTGTGTGTTTGTGTACTGAAGCACCTTCTAACAACTACAGAGACTTAACACGTCTATATAATTAAAATATATATAATTAAAATATATATAATTAAAATATATAGAATTAAAATATAATATAAACACGTACGCTATTTTTATATTTACTGTGTTTGTGTACTGAAGCACCTTCTAACAACTACAGAGACTTAACACGCCTATATAATTAAAATATATAGAATTAAAATACATAGAATTAAAATATAATATAAACACGTACGCTATTTTTATATTTACTGTGTTTGTGTACTGGAGCACCTTCTAACAACTACAGAGACTTAACACGTCTATATAATTAAAATATATAGAATTAAAATATATAGAATTAAAATATATAGAATTAAAATATAATATAAACATGTACGCTATTTTTATATTTACTGTGTGTGTGTACTGCAGCACCTTCTAACAACTACAGAGACTTAACACGCCTATATAATTAAAATATATAGAATTAAAATACATAGAATTAAAATATAATATAAACACGTACGCTATTTTTATATTTACTGTGTGTGTTTGTGTACTGGAGCACCTTCTAACAACTACAGAGACTTAACACGCCTATATAATTAAAATATATAGAATTAAAATACATAGAATTAAAATATAATATAAACATGTACGCTATTTTTATATTTACTGTGTTTGTGTACTGGAGCACCTTCTAACAACTACAGAGACTTAACACGCCTATATAATTAAAATATATAGAATTAAAATATATAGAATTAAAATATATAGAATTAAAATATATAGAATTAAAATATAATATAAACATGTACGCTACTTTTATATTTACTGTGTGTGTGTACTGGAGCACCTTCTAACAACTACAGAGACTTAACACGCCTATATAATTAAAATATAAACAATCAAAATATAATATAAACATTCAGTAAAGCTCAGTCATATTTCTCTCTCTTAAATATACTTCTCTCTCTCTATATATATATACACACACACTTCTCTCTATATCTCTCTCTCTATTATTTATATATCTATATTTTTTTTCTGTCTCTCTCTCTCTCTATGAAAATATATATTTTTCTCTCTATATAAATATAAATATGTCTCTCTTTATATATTTTTTCTGTCTCTATATATACATATATATAATTCTCTCTCATATATATATATACACACATATATATATACACATATATATTCTCTCTCTCTCTATGTATATATATATATATATATATATATATATATATATATATATATGTATATATATATTCTCTCTCTCTCTATGTATATATATATATATATATATGTATATATATATTCTCTCTCTCTCTCTCTCTATATATATATATATATATATATATATATATATATATATATATATATATATATATATATATATATATATATATATATATGGTGTGTGTATATTTACATGTGTGTTTACACAGATCTAACACTTTCACACTATTACTATTACACAGTATCCTCCTCTAGTGATACGACCCTGTCTCCGTGGTTACACAGACCTGCCTTACTCTCACTATTAGCAGTGTTCACTGTTCACTCTGTCTAATGCGTCACTCGTGCTCGTGTGTTTACCGTAAAGATGCGCCGGCCCGTCCGGTCGAACGCTACACAGTACACGGAGGACAGGTGTCCCAGAATCCTCCTGTGCATCTTCATGTGCTGGTAGGTGCAGGAGGGGAGGGTGTGGCCGAAGCGGGCCGCGCCTGTCGTCTGGCGCCCGCCCATGATAGACACTGTGGGGTTAATACAGGGTTAATGAGTGTATTTCCTAAACACAGCTCACCCGGCAACAACACAGCGACAGATCGGACTCGACACCCGGCAACAACACAGCGACAGATCAGACTCAAGACCCGTTAACAACACAGCGACAGATCAGACTCAAGACCCGTTAACAACACAGCGACAGATCAGACTCAACACCCGTTACCAACACAGCAACAGATCGGACTCGACACCCGTTAACAACACAGCGACAGATCAGACTCAACACCCGGTAACAACACAGCGACAGATCAGACTCGACACCCGTTAACAACACAGCAACAGATCAGACTCGACACCCGTTAACAACACAGCGACAGATCAGACTCGACACCCGTTAACAACACAGCGACAGATCTGACTCGACACCCGTTACCAACACAGCAACAGATCGGACTCGACACCCGTTACCAACACAGCGACAGATCGGACTCGACACCCGTTACCAACACAGCGACAGATCGGACTCGACACCCGTTACCAACACAGCGACGGATCAGACTCGACACCCGTTACCAACACAGCGACGGATCAGACTCGACACCTGTTAACAACACAGCTACGGATCAGACCCGACACCTGTTAACAACCCAGTGACACTTGTTAACAACACAGCGACGGATCGGACTCAACACCCGTTACCAACACAGCGACAGATCGGACTCGACACCCGTTACCAACACAGCGACAGATCGGACTCGACACCCGTTAACAACACAGCTACGGATCAGACCCGACACCTGTTACCAACCCCTGCGACAGATCGGACCCGACACCTGTTACCAACACAGCGACAGATCGGACTCAACACCCATTAACAACACAGCGACAGATCAGACTCGACACCCGTTACCAACACAGCGACAGATCGGACTCAACACCCGTTACCAACACAGCAACGGATCAGACTCAACACTCGTTACCAACACAGCAACGGATCAGACTCAACACACGTTAACAACACAGCAATGGATCAGACTCGACACCCGTTAACAACACAGTGACGGATCGGACTTAGTTACTGTGATACTGTAGGTTTCTATATAAACAGTTTGCCTCAATTCCTTAATACACACGACAAAAATAATATAATAATAATAATAAAAATAATAAATAAATAATAATAACAACAACAATAACACTCTGTTAGCTTCATTAGCCTTATAGCTCCAGCGCTAAAACCAAAACCTGGTCTTGTCCGAGTTGGGGGTTTAACGATCTGCTCTGAAGACGGCGTCAGAGATGAACTCAAGAGTGGTCAGTCATGTCCAGCTGTGTCAGTGGGAGGGGCTTACCGATATTTGGCGGCTTGCCAAAGTTGACGGGCGGTTCGGGGGGTCGCCCCCTGTGCAGGGCGGCGACTGCAGAACCCGTCCATACTGTATAGGAACAACCTGAGAGAGAGAGAGAGAGAGAGTAAGAGAGAGAGAGAGAGAGAGAGAGATAGAGAGAGAGACAATATGGTATGAAGCGGTATACACGTCCGATACGTTGAAACTGATACTGTAGTATGAAGCGGTATACGCGTCCGATACGCTGAAACTGATACTGTAGTATGAAGCGGTATACACGTCTGATACGCTGAAACTGATACTGTAGTATGAAGCGGTATACACGTCTGATACGCTGAAACTGATACTGTAGTATGAAGCGGTATACACGTCCGATGCGCTGAAACTGTAACTGTAGTATGAAGCGGTATACACGTCCGATACGCTGAAACTGATACTGTAGTATGAAGCGGTATACACGTCCGATACGCTGAAACTGTAACTGTAGTATGAAGCGGTATACACGTCCGATACGCTGAAACTGATACTGTAGTATGAAGCGGTATACACGTCCGATACGCTGAAACTGTAACTGTAGTATGAAGCGGTATACACGTCCGATACGCTGAAACTGTAACTGTAGTATGAAGCGGTATACACTTATGATATGCTGACACTGATACCGTAGTATGAAGCGGTATACACGTCTGATACGCTGAAACTGATACTGTAGTATGAAGCGGTATACACGTCTGATACGCTGAAACTGTAACTGTAGTATGAAGCGGTATACACGTCCGATACGCTGACACTGATACTGTAGTACGAAGCGGTATACACGTCCGATACGCTGAAACTGATACTGTAGTATGAAGCGGTATACACGTCCGATACGCTGAAACTGATACTGTAGTACGAAGCGGTATACACGTCCGATACGCTGAAACTGATACTGTAGTATGAAGCGGTATACGCGTCCGATACACTGAAACTGATACTGTAGTATGAAGCGGTATACGCGTCCGATACGCTGAAACTGATACTGTAGTATGAAGCGGTATACGCGTCCGAAACGCTGAAACTGTAACTGTAGTATGAAGCGGTATACACGTCCGAAACGCTGAAACTGTAACTGTAGTATGAAGCGGTATACGCGTCTGATACACTGAAACTGATACTGTAGTATGAAGCGGTATACACGTCCGATACGCTGAAACTGATACTGTAGTATGAAGCGGTATACACGTCCGATACGCTGAAACTGATACTGTAGTACGAAGCGGTATACACGTCCGATACGCTGAAACTGATACTGTAGTATGAAGCGGTATACGCGTCTGATACGCTGAAACTGATACTGTAGTATGAAGCGGTATACGCGTCCGAAACGCTGAAACTGTAACTGTAGTATGAAGCGGTATACACGTCCGAAACGCTGAAACTGTAACTGTAGTATGAAGCGGTATACGCGTCTGATACACTGAAACTGATACTGTAGTATGAAGCGGTATACACGTCCGATGCGCTGAAACTGTAACTGTAGTATGAAGCGGTATACGCGTCCGATACGCTGAAACTGATACTGTAGTATGAAGCGGTATACACGTCCGATACGCTGAAACTGATACTGTAGTATGAAGCGGTATACGCGTCCGATACGCTGAAACTGATACTGTAGTATGAAGCGGTATACGCGTCCGATACGCTGAAACTGATACTGTAGTATGAAGCGGTATACGCGTCCGATACGCTGAAACTGATACTGTAGCATGAAGCGGTATACACGTCCGAAACGCTGAAACTGTAACTGTAGTATGAAGCGGTATACACGTCCGATACGCTGAAACTGATACCGTAGTACGAAGCGGTATACGCGTCCGATACGCTGAAACTGATACCGTAGTACGAAGCAGTATACGCGTCCGATACGCTGAAACTGATACCGTAGTACGAAGCGGTATACGCGTCCGATACGCTGAAACTGATACTGTAGTATGAAGCGGTATACACGTCTGATACGCTGAAACTGATACCATAGTACGAAGCGGTATACGCGTCCGATACGCTGAAACTGATACTGTAGTACGAAGCGGTATACGCGTCTGATACGCTGAAACTGATACTGTAGTACGAAGCGGTATACGCGTCCGATACGCTGAAACTGATACTGTAGTATGAAGCGGTATACGCGTCCGATACGCTGAAACTGATACCGTAGTACGAAGCGGTATGCATGTCCGATACGCTGAAACTGATACCGTAGTATGAATCGGTATACACGTCCGATACGCTGACACTGATACTGTAGTACGAAGCGGTATACGCGTCCGATACGCTGACACTGATACTGTAGTACGAAGCGGTATACGCGTCCGATACGCTGAAACTGATACTGTAGTATGAAGCGGTATACGCGTCCGATACGCTGAAACTGATACTGTAGTATGAAGCGGTATACGCGTCCGATACGCTGAAACTGATACCGTAGTACGAAGCGGTATGTATGTCCGATACGCTGAAACTGATACCGTAGTATGAATCGGTATACGCGTCCGAAACGATGAACCTGATACCGTAGTGCGAAGCGGTATACGCGTCCGATACGCTGAAACTGATACTGTAGTACGAAGCGGTATACGCGTCCGATACGCTGAAACTGATACTGTAGTACGAAGCGGTATACGCGTCCGATACGCTGAAACTGATACTGTAGTATGAAGCGGTATACGCGTCCGATACGCTGAAACTGATACTGTAGTATGAAGCGGTATACGCGTCCGATACGCTGAAACTGATACTGTAGTATGAAGCGGTATACGCGTCCGATATGCTGAAACTGATACTGTAGTATGAAGCGGTATACGCGTCCGATACGCTGAAACTGATACCGTAGTATGAAGCGGTATACACGTCCGATACGCTGAAACTGATACCGTAGTATGAAGCGGTATACGCGTCCGATACGCTGAAACTGATACTGTAGTATGAAGCGGTATACGCGTCTGATACGCTGAAACTGATACTGTAGTATGAAGCGGTATACTGGGCTCCTGATCACTGAACTGATATCAGAGTGTGTAAGTGTGAAAGAGTGTAAGTGTCTCACTCTTTGCCGTGCGCAGCAGAGACTGACGTCCGGTCCCCAGCAGACTGCGGACCCCGGGCACGCTGGGAGGGACGTGTGCGTCCACCAGCGGACATACCTGCTCGCACACGCGCAGCAGGTAATCTGCCGGAATGTGCCGGTTCAGCGCCACCTGTACAAAAAATATTATTAATAATAATAATAATAATAATAATAATAATAATAATAATTACAACAACAACAACGACGATAATAATAATAATAATAATAATAGTAATAATAACAACAGCAATAATAATAATATTAATAATAAATAATGGTTAAAAAAATAACATTAATAGTAACAACAACAACAAACAAAAATAATAACAATAATAATTAAACTGACTATAACTACAGTGATAATAGTACTAAAGACCATAATAATAATAATAATAATAATAATCATTAGTAGTAGCATTATAATAAATACATAATTGTAATAAACATATAAGTATAATAATAAATAATAGTAAACTTTATAACATATATACACTAACATTACAATACCACTAAAAATACATACACATAAAAATATACTAACAACAACATTAATAACAGTGATAAACAAATAATAGATAATTTGTTAGCAACAACAATAACAATAACAATAATAACAACGTTCCTCATAATTGCTTAGAATTACTATAATACATACACCAACAAGATAATAATACATAATAATACATATGTATAAAAATATACTAATTGATCATATAAATAATAAACAAATAATTATAACAAATAATCAGTGACACTACACGTATAAATACTTATAAAATACAATAACAATATTTATAGTAATATTAATAGTTGTAAAAAATAATAAATACTAACCGAAATAATAGTAACAATAGTACATATCCAATATTAATATTAAGAATTAATATTAATAATTAATATTTTTTGTACAAGTACAGATGGAAGGTACTAAAAATGTTACAACTATTGATAAAAAGATAATTACTAGGAGCCTGAGTGACAACAGCGGTTAGTTTAGAAACAAAGTGAAACTGAAGTAGATGGTCCGATTACAAAAAACTCTAAATAATAACAATTATAAAAATAATAATAATAATAATAACTTTAAACATCTGAAATGTTTCTTCATAATAAGAGTCCATGTTTATCATCACTGCATGTAATGCGTCCCCTGTAAACTACAAATACAAACATACAGGCTTAATTAGCATGTGCTAAGTTACAAGACGCTCACGTGCCGACGGTGGGCTTGCTAAGCTAAGTGCGCTACTCTGACCTCACAGGCCTATTAAGTCTACGCTCCCACCAACGTTCAGCCCAACACCTCTCACGGTCGTCGCCAGAGACCCTCGCAATGACATCACACCCAGACCACTTTTCATTTGCTACATTTGTCATTTTTATTTTTTTGCATCATTCAAACGCAACAGCTGCCGTTTACATCGTGGGAGAGTTTCAGGGTGAGCGGACCAATAGAAATGCTCCGAAACAGCTTGGAGAAAATTCTGGTTCCATTGACTTACATTGAAAGGAACGCCGGTTTTTGGTCTCTCCTGTAAAGTTGCTTTTAATTGGCTTTGATTTACGTTCGGTTCCATTGACGTCCATTGACGCTGAACCGTGAGCGTCCCAGAGGCCAGACCCTTGATCCTGACTGGGAATGAAATGGGATACGGGCACTTCCATGCCAACTACTCTTCCAATCAACAGATCATTCCCACGACCACCCGCCTCGTTCAACGGGACGGAACGGAACGAGTACTTATTAGGACTATCAGGAGTGTTTCAGCCGGCAGCCAATCAGAACAGACCACCACAGAGCAGGTACTACTAGGGAGGTGGGTTATGGTGGCCTTAAGGTTAGGGATCTGGTCTTGGGAACCGGATGGTCTGATCCACTCACACCAGCACCACGTCAGCGTGACCACAGTGCTGAGAATGACCCTCCTCCCTAATAGTATCTGCTCTGTGGTGGTCCTGTGGGGGTCCTGATCTTTAGTAAAGTATACAGAGAATCGGATGAACTGGTCTGGAAGTGGAGCTCCTGTTTGGTATAAATACACACACACGCCAGCCGTCTGACCAATCAGAGCGTCTCCTCCAGCCTTCACCCGGCGCCTGATTGGCTGCGGCGCTTGACCGACGCGGCGGGCGGCCAATGGGGCGGCGCGCTGCTCGTCCCCGCAGCGCCCCCTCCCGCCCCTCCCGCACAAAGACCCGCGTTTGAAAGCAAATAATACGATTTGGGAGCGATTTGAAAAGTTTTCGGCCCAAAACGTTACGAGACGTCAAAAATCACTGGGGGTCTCGCTAGACAGCCCCCCCCGCCCAGCGGCGCGTCCGACTTTCAGAGCCCGCTGGAAAAGGCTCCGAGCGCCGGGAGCGTGTTAGCTCGAAAGAAAGCCCGAGTTCGAGGTCCCACTCACCCAGTCCGAGAAGTTCCGCCTCGCCCGCTCTCCATCCCAGCTCCAGCGTCTCGGGATGATCTGGGACGCGGACACGCGGCGCGGCGAACCCGGGTGGGGGGGGAGACACAAAACACAGAGCACACGGTCGCGTTACGGGGGGCTCACGGGCAGCCAAGGAGGGAAAAACACGGGGGGGGGACACATTTATTTATTTGTGGGAAAAACCCGAGACCAGGAGGAGATAAAGAGCTCACCTCGTACTCCTCCAGCTCCTCCAGCAGAATCTGAGGGAGAGCAAACACACACACACAGCAGCTTAGCTACAACCACAGCAACCACAACAACAACAACAACAACAACACACTCCCGACAAACAACCACCACCACCGGTCCGTGCTTACCTGCGCCGACTTCTTACACGGCCCGGACTGCAGGAACCTGGCGATGAGAAAGTAGAGCTCTGCGGGAGGAAACACAAGACAAGCCGCGTTAGCCTAGCCTAGCCTAGCCTAGCCTAGCCCTCCGAGGCTAAAGTGCTACAGAGAGAGAGAAACAAGCGGAGGGAGGAGGAGAAGGAGGTGAAGTGTGCTGCTGCGGACGTTGTCGGGGAGGGGGGGGAAAGGAGAGCTCGTCTCGGTGCCCACCGGCTTCGATTTGCGAGTAGCGCTCCGATGCCATGGCCCGCTCGGGGCTCCGGGTCTCTCGGCTGTGTTTTGCTAATCGGCCCTGCTGGAATTGTTCCCACCGTTCGGCCTTTTTCCTCACAGCAGCCCCGGCTCGCCGGCGTTTTAGCGCCCCCCAGCGGCCGCGGCTCGCTACTGCACACTGCGCGGGAGGCTGTTACATGCGCCCCCCAGCGGCCGCGGCTCGCTACTGCAGGCTATATTAGAGACTGTTTACATGCGCCACCCTGTGGCCACAGTTTGCTACTGCAGACCGTATTAGAGGCTGTGTTATATGCACCCTGTTGTGGCCACGGATCACTACTGCAGACTGTGCTAGACTCTGTGTTATATGCGCCCTCCTGTGGCCGTGGGTCGCTACTGCAGATCGTATTAGAGGCCGCGTTATATGCGCCCCCTTGTGGCCAATGTTCGCTATTGCTTACCATATTACAGTGTGTTACATGCGCCCTCTTGTGGCCAGTGTTCGCTATTGCTTACCATATTACACGCTGTGTCATAGGCGCCCTCTTGTGGCCACAGTTTGCTATTGCAGACCGTATTAGAGACTGCGTTATATGCGCCCCCTTGTGGCCAATGTTCGCTACTGCTTGCCATATTACAGTGTGTTATATGCGCCCTCTTGTGGCCACAGTTTGCTATTGCATACCGTATTACATGCTGTGTTATATGCGCCCTCCTGTGGCTATGGGTCGTTACTGCACACTGGGCTGAATGCTGTGTTATATGCGCCCTCTTGTGGCCCCTGTTTGCTACTGCAGGCCGTACTGCTGCAGTGTTATATGCGCCCTCTTGTGGCCACTGTCCGCTATCGCGATTGTAGACTGTGCTAGACGCTATATTATATGCGCCCTCTTGTGGCCTATGCTTGCTATTACAGTCTGTTATATGCACCCTCCTGTGGACACTGTTCGCTACTGCAGATTGTACTGAACGCTGTATCATATACACCCTCTTGTGGCCACTCCTGGTTATTGCACACTGTACTGAACCCTGTGTTTTTTGTGCCCTCCTGTGGCCACAGTTTGCTACTGCAGACTGTACTAAATGCTGTTATATGCGCCCTCTCGTGGCCAATGTTCGCTATTGCAGACTGTACTTAACGCAGTGTTATATGCGCCCTCTTGTGGCCACCAACTGCTACTGCAGACCCTACTGGAGGCTGTAATATATGTGCCCTCTTGTGGGCACGACCCGCTATTGCATACAGTACTGAACACTGTGTCATATGCCACTGGCCACTGTCCGCTCTCGCGATTGCAGACTGTGCTAGACACCATGTTTTATGTGCCCTCTTGTGGCCAATTCTTGCTATTACAGACTGTTATATGCACCCTCCTGTGGCCATGGGTCGCTACTGCACGCTGGGCTGAACGCTGTGTTATTTGTGCCCTCCTGTGGCCGTGGGTCGCTACTGCAGACGGTATTAGAGGCTGCGTTATATGCGCCCTCTTGTGGCCAATGTTTGCTATTGCATACTGTATTATAGGCTGTGTTACATGCGCCCTCCTGTGGCCACAGGAGGTGAAAGAGGTGTATTTCAGTCTAGCATCACCGAACATAACCCAGAAGTGATACATGTATAATACATATATAATACATAATAAACACACATGTATAACCTGTAATATGGAAACATATATGAGCTTTCTGGAGATAACAGCGCATACTATACTATACTACACTAAAGAGCATTTTATATACAATTTAGAAGCACTCTAATTAGTAATATTAGGTGAAGTATAGAAGTGCTCTCATTAGTGTAGTAGGTGATGTATAGAATAGACTTGTAGTAGGGGTGGACGATATGGCCCTACAATAATATCACAATATTTCATGGTATTTTTGCGATAACGATACTCTTGGCGATATGACAAAACATTGAATTAAAAAAATAGATTTCAAAAAAACAATACTGCAACAAAATGAAAATTTAATTTTATTATTGCCTACGATGTGATATGCCACACCCCTAACTGAGATATTAAAAAATACAAGAATTTATCAGATTGAAACAGAAGTCAATGATCCAGAATATCACGAAAGGAGTGTACTCATTAGTGTAGTAGGTGAAGTATAGAAGTGTACTCATTAGTGTAGTAGGTGAAGTATAGAAGTGTGTTCATTAGTGTAGTAGGTGAAGTATAGATATGTACTCATTAGTGTAGTAGGTGAAGTATAGAAGTGTACTCATTAGTGTAGTAGGTGAAGTATAGAAGTGTACTCATTAATGTAGTAGGTGAAGTATAGAAGTGTACTCATTAGTGTAGTAGGTGAAGTATAGTAGTGTACTCATTAGTGTAGTAGGTGAAGTATAGAAGTGTACTCATTAGTGTAGTAAGTGAAGTATAGAAGTGTATTCATTAGTGTAGTAGGTGAAGTATAGAAGTGTATTCATTAGTGTAGTAGGTGAAGTATAGAAGTGTATCCATTAGTATAGTAGGTGAAGTATAGAAGTGTACTCATTAGTGTAGTAGGTGAAGTATAGAAGTGTACTCATTAGTGTAGTAGGTGAAGTATAGAAGTGTACTCATTAGTGTAGTAGGTGAAGTATAGTAGTGTACTCATTAGTGTAGTAGGTGAAGTATAGTAGTGTACTCATTAGTGTAGTAGGTGAAGTATAGAAGTGTATTCATTAGTGTAGTAGGTGAAGTATAGAAGTGTATTCATTAGTGTAGTAGCTGAAGTATAGAAGTGTATTTATTAGTGTAGTAGGTGAAGTATAGATATGTATTCATTAGTGTAGTAGGTGAGAGTATAGAAGTGTATTCATTAGTGTAGTAGGTGAAGTATAAAAGTGTATTCATTAGTGTAGTAGGTGAAGTATAGAAGTGTATTCATTAGTGTAGTAGGTGAAGTATAGTAGTGTATTCATTAGTGTAGTAGGTGAAGTATAGATATGTACTCATTAGTGTAGTAGGTGAAGTATAGTAGTGTATTCATTAGTGTAGTAGGTGAAGTATAGATATGTACTCATTAGTGTAGTAGGTGAAATATAGTAGTGTATTATTAGTGTAGTAGGTGAAGTATAGAAGTGTACTGATTAGTGTAGTAGGTGAAGTATAGAAGTGTATTCATTAGAGTAGTAGGTGAAGTATAGAAGTGTATTCATTAGTGTAGTAGGTGAAGTATAGAAGTGTACTCATTAGTGTAGTAGGTGAAGTATAGAAGTGTTTTATTAGTGTAGTAGGTGAAGTATAGAAGTGTATTTATTAGTGTAGTAGGTGAAGTATAGTAGTGTATTATTAGTGTAGTAGGTGAAGTATAGAAGTGTATTATTAGTGTAGTAGGTGAAGTATAGTAGTGTATTCATTAGTGTAGTAGGTGAAGTATAGAAGTGTACTCATTAGTGTAGTAGGTGAAGTATAGAAGTGTACTTATTAGTGTAGTAGGTGAAGTATAGTAGTGTATTCATTAGTATAGTAGGTGAAGTATAGAAGTGTATTCATTAGTGTAGTACGTGAAGTATAGAAGTGTATTATTAGTGTAGTAGTGAAGTATAGAAGTGTATTATTAGTGTAGTAGGTGAAGTATATAAGTGTATTCATTAGCGTAGTAGGTGAAGTATAGAAGTGTATTATTAGTGTAGTAGGTGAAGTATAGAAGTGTATTCATTAGCGTAGTAGGTGAAGAATAGAAGTGTATTATTAGTGTAGTAGGTGAAGTATAGAAGTGTATTTATTAGTGTAGTAGGTGAAGTATAGTAGTGTATTATTAGTGTAGTAGGTGAAGTATAGAAGTGTGTTCATTAGTGTAGTAGGTGAAGTACAGAAGTGTACTCATTAGCGTAGTAGGTGAAGTATAGAAGTGTATTCATTAGCGTAGTAGGTGAAGTATAGAAGTGTATTCATTAGAGTAGTAGGTGAAGTATAGTAGTGTATTCATTAGTGTAGTAGGTGAAGTATAGAAGTGTTTTTATTAGTGTAGTAGGTGAAGTATAGAAGTGTATTCATTAAAGTAGTAGGTGAAGTATATTAGTGTAATCATTAGTGTAGTAGGTGAAGTATAGAAGTGTATTCATTAGTGTAGTAGGTGAAGTATAGAAGTGTATTATTAGTGTAGTAGGTGAAGTATAGAAGTGTATTCATTAGTGTAGTAGGTGAAGTATAGAAGTGTACTCATTAGTGTAGTAGGTGAAGTATAGAAGTGTTTTATTAGTGTAGTAGGTGAAGTATAGAAGTGTATTTATTAGTGTAGTAGGTGAAGTATAGTAGTGTATTATTAGTGTAGTAGGTGAAGTATAGAAGTGTATTATTAGTGTAGTAGGTGAAGTATAGTAGTGTATTCATTAGTGTAGTAGGTGAAGTATAGAAGTGTACTCATTAGTGTAGTAGGTGAAGTATAGAAGTGTACTTATTAGTGTAGTAGGTGAAGTATAGTAGTGTATTCATTAGTATAGTAGGTGAAGTATAGAAGTGTATTCATTAGTGTAGTACGTGAAGTATAGAAGTGTATTATTAGTGTAGTAGTGAAGTATAGAAGTGTATTATTAGTGTAGTAGGTGAAGTATAGAAGTGTATTCATTAGCGTAGTAGGTGAAGTATAGAAGTGTATTATTAGTGTAGTAGGTGAAGTATAGAAGTGTATTCATTAGCGTAGTAGGTGAAGAATAGAAGTGTATTATTAGTGTAGTAGGTGAAGTATAGAAGTGTGTTCATTAGTGTAGTAGGTGAAGTACAGAAGTGTACTCATTAGCGTAGTAGGTGAAGTATAGAAGTGTATTCATTAGCGTAGTAGGTGAAGTATAGAAGTGTATTCATTAGAGTAGTAGGTGAAGTATAGAAGTGTTTTTATTAGTGTAGTAGGTGAAGTATAGAAGTGTACTCATTAGTGTAGTAGGTGAAGTATAGAAGTGTACTCATTAGCGTAGTAGGTGAAGTACAGAAGTGTATTCATAAGTGTAGTAGGTGAAGTATAGAAGTGTACTCATTAGTGTAGTAGGTGAAGTATAGAAGTGTATTCATTAGTGTAGTAGGTGAAGTATAGAAGTGTATTCATTAGCGTAGTAGGTGAAGTATAGAAGTGTATTCATTAGTGTAGTAGGTGAAGTATAGAAGTGTATTCATTAGTGTAGTAGGTGAAGTATAGAAGTGTACTCATTAGCGTAGTAGGTGAAGTATAGTAGTGTATTCATTAGTGTAGTAGGTGGAGTATAGTAGTGTATTCATTAGTGTAGTAGGTGAAAAATAGAAGTGTACTCATTAGTGTAGTAGGTGAAGTATAGAAGTGTATTCATTAGTGTAGTAGGTGAAGTATAGAAGTGTATTCATTAGTGTAGTAGGTGAAGTATAGAAGTGTACTCATTAGTGTAGTAGGTGAAGTATAGAAGTGTATTATTAGTGTAGTAGGTGAAGTATAGAAGTGTATTATTAGTGTAGTAGGTGAAGTATAGAAGTGTATTCATTAGTGTAGTAGGTGAAGTATAGAAGTGTATTATTAGTGTAGTAGGTGAAGTATAGAAGTGTATTATTAGTGTAGTAGGTGAAGTATAGAAGTGTATTCATTAAAGTAGTAGGTGAAGTATATTAGTGTAATCATTAGTGTAGTAGGTGAAGTATAGAAGTGTATTCATTAGTGTAGTAGGTGAAGTATAGAAGTGTATTATTAGTGTAGTAGGTGAAGTATAGAAGTGTATTCATTAGTGTAGTAGGTGAAGTATAGAAGTGTACTCATTAGTGTAGTAGGTGAAGTATAGAAGTGTACTCATTAGCGTAGTAGGTGAAGTACAGAAGTGTATTCATAAGTGTAGTAGGCGAAGTATAGTAGTGTATTCATTAGTGTAGTAGGTGAAGTATAGTAGTGTACTCATTAGTGTAGTAGGTGAAGTATAGAAGTGTATTCATTAGTGTAGGGGGTGAAGTATAGAAGTGTATTCATTAGTGTAGTAGGTGAAGTATAGATATTCATTAGTGTAGTAGGTGAAGTATAGATATTCATTAGTGTAGTAGGTGAAGTATAGATACTCATTAGTGTAGTAGGTGAAGTATAGATATTCATTAGTGTAGTAGGTGAAGTATAGATATGTACTCATAAGTGTAGTAGGTGAAGTATAGAAGTGTATTATTAGTGTAGTAGGTGAAGTATAGAAGTGTATTCATTAGTGTAGTAGCTGAAGTATAGAAGTGTATTCATTAGTGTAGTAGCTGAAGTATAGAACTGTATTCATTAGTGTAGTAGGTGAAGTATAGAAGTGTATTCATTAGTGTAGTAGCTGAAGTATAGAAGTGTATTCATTAGTGTAGTAGCTGAAGTATAGAACTGTATTCATTAGTGTAGTAGGTGAAGTATAGTAGTGTATTCATTAGTGTAGTAGGTGAAGTATAGAAGTGTATTCATTAGTGTAGTAGCTGAAGTATAGAAGTGTATTCATTAGTGTAGTAGCTGAAGTATAGAAATGTATTCATTAGTGTAGTAGCTGAAGTATAGAACTATATTCATTAGTGTAGTAGGTGAAGTATAGTAGTGTATTCATTAGTGTAGTAGGTGAAGTATAGAAGTGTATTCATTAGTGTAGTAGCTGAAGTATAGAAGTGTATTCATTAGTGTAGTAGCTGAAGTATAGAACTGTATTCATTAGTGTAGTAGGTGAAGTATAGTAGTGTATTCATTAGTGTAGTAGGTGAAGTATAGTAGTGTATTCATTAGTGTAGTAGGTGAAGTATAGAACTGTATTCATTAGTGTAGTAGGTGAAGTAAAGAAGTGTAGTCATTAGTGCAGTAGGCGAAGTATAAAAGTATACTCAGTAGTGTAGTAGGTGAAGTATAGAAGTGTATTCATTAGTGTAGTAGGTGAAGTATAGAAGTGTAGTCATTAGCGTAGTAGGTGAAGTATAAAAGTATACTCAGTAGTTTAGTAGGTGAAGTATAGAAGTTTATTCATTAGTGTAGTAGGTGAAGTATAGAAGTGTATTCATTAGTGTAGTAGCTGAAGTACAGAAGTGTATTTATTAGTGTAGTAGGTGAAGTATAGAAGTATACTCAGTAGTGTAGTAGGTGAAGTATAGAAGTTTATTCATTAGTGTAGTAGGTGAAGTATAGAAGTTTATTCATTGGTGTAGTAGGTGAAGTATAGAAGTTACTCAGTAGTGTAGTAGGTGAAGTATAGAAGTTAACTAATTAGCGTAGTAGGTGAAGTATAGAAGTTTACTCATTAGCGTAGTAGGTGAAGTATAGAAGTGTATTATTAGTGTAGTAGGTGAAGTATAGAAGTGTACTCATTAGTGTAGTAGGTGAAGTATAGAAGTGTATTATTAGTGTAGTAGGTGAAGTATAGAAGTGTACTCATTAGTGTAGTAGGTGAAGTATAGAAGTGTAATCATTAGTGTAGTAGGTGAAGTATAGAAGTGTAATCATTAGTGTAGTAGGTGAAGTATAGAAGTGTACTCATTAGTGTAGTAGGTGAAGTATAGAAGTGTAATCATTAGTGTAGTAGGTGAAGTATAGAAGTGTATTCATTAGTGTAGTAGGTGAAGTATAGAAGTGTATTCATTAGTGTAGTAGGTGAAGTATAGAAGTGTATTCATTAGTGTAATAGGTGAAGTATAGAAGTGTATTCATTAGTGTAGTAGGTGAAGTATAGTAGTGTATTTTTAGTGTAGTAGGTGAAGTATAGAAGTGTATCATTAGTGTAGTAGGTGAGAGTATAGAAGTGTATTCATTAGTGTAGTAGGTGAAGTATAGAAGTGTATTCATTAGTGTAGTAGGTGAGAGTATAGAAGTGTACTCATTAGTGTAGTAGGTGAAGTATAGAAGTGTATTATTAGTGTAGTAGGTGAAGTATAGAAGTGTACTCATTAGTGTAGTAGGTGAAGTATAGAAGTGTAATCATTAGTGTAGTAGGTGAAGTATAGTAGTGTATTCATTAGTGTAGTAGGTGAAGTATATTAATGTAATCATTAGTGTAGTATGTGAAGTATAGAAGTGTAATCATTAGTGTAGTAGGTGAAGTATAGAAGTGTACTCATTAGTGTAGTAGGTGAAGTATAGAAGTGTACTCATTAGTGTAGTAGGTGAAGTATAGTAGTGTACTCATTAGTGTAGTAGGTGAAGTATAGAAGTGTACTCATTAGTGTAGTAGGTGAAGTATAGAAGTGTATTCATTAGTGTAGTAGGTGAAGTATAGAAGTGTATTCATTAGTGTAGTAGCTGAAGTATAGAAGTGTATTCATTAGTATAGTAGGTGAAGTATAGAAGTGTACTCATTAGTGTAGTAGGTGAAGTATAGAAGTGTATTATTAGTGTAGTAGGTGAAGTATAGTAGTGTATTCATTAGTGTAGTAGGTGAAGTACAGAAGTGTACTCATTAGTGTAGTAGGTGAAGTATAGAAGTGTACTCATTAGTGTAGTAGGTGAAGTATAGAAGTGTACTCATTAGTGTAGTAGGTGAAGTATAGTAGTGTATTCATTAGTGTAGTAGGTGAAGTACAGAAGTGTACTCATTAGTGTAGTAGGTGAAGTATAGAAGTGTACTCATTAGTGTAGAAGGTGAAGTATAGTAGTGTATTCATTAGTGTAGTAGGTGAAGTACAGAAGTGTACTCATTAGTGTAGTAGGTGAAGTATAGAAGTGTACTCATTAGTGTAGTAGGTGAAGTATAGTAGTGTACTCATTAGTGTAGTAGGTGAAGTATAGAAGTGTACTCATTAGTGTAGTAGGTGAAGTATAGAAGTGTATTCATTAGTGTAGTAGGTGAAGTATAGAAGTGTACTCATTAGTGTAGTAGGTGAAGTATAGTAGTGTACTCATTAGTGTAGTAGGTGAAGTATAGTAGTGTACTCATTAGTGTAGTAGGTGAAGTATAGAAGTGTATTCATTAGTGTAGTAGCTGAAGTATAGAAGTTTACTCATTAGTGTAGTAGGTGAAGTATAGAAGTGTATTCATTAGTGTAGTAGCTGAAGTATAGAAGTTTACTCATTAGTGTAGTAGGTGAAGTATAGAAGTTTACTCATTAGTGTAGTAGGTGAAGTATAGAAGTGTATTCATTAGTGTAGTAGGTGAAGTATAGTAGTGTACTCATTAGTTTAGTAGCTGAAGTATAGAAGTGTACTCATTAGTGTAGTAGGTGAAGTATAGAAGTGTATTCATTAGTGTAGTAGCTGAAGTATAGAAGTGTATTCATTAGTGTAGTAGGTGAAGTATAGAAGTGTATTCATTAGTGTAGTAGCTGAAGTATAGAAGTGTATTCATTAGTATAGTAGGTGAAGTATAGTAGTGTATTCATTAGTGTAGTAGGTGAAGTATAGTAGTGTACTCATTAGTATAGTAGGTGAAGTATAGAAGTGTACTCATTAGTGTAGTGGGTGAAAGTATAGTAGTGTACTCATTAGTGTAGTAGGTGAAGTATAGAAGTGTATTCATTAGTGTAGTAGGTGAAGTATAGAAGTGTACTCATTAGTGTAGTAGGTGAAGTATAGAAGTGTATTCATTAGTGTAGTAGGTGAAGTATAGAAGTGTATTCATTAGTGTAGTAGCTGAAGTATAGAAGTGTATTCATTAGTATAGTAGGTGAAGTATAGAAGTGTACTCATTAGTGTAGTGGGTGAAAGTATAGTAGTGTACTCATTAGTGTAGTAGGTGAAGTATAGAAGTGTACTCATTAGTGTAGTAGGTGAAGTATAGTAGTGTACTCAATAGTGTAGTAGTTGAAGTATAGAAGTGTACTCATTAGTGTAGTAGGTGAAGTATAGTAGTGTACTCATTAGTGTAGTAGGTGAAGTATTGAAGTGTATTCATCAGTGTAGTAGGTGAAGTATAGAAGTGTATTCATTAGTGTAGTAGGTGAGAGTATAGAAGTGTACTCATTAGTGTAGTAGGTGAAGTATAGAAGTGTTTTGTTAGTGTAGTAAGTGAAGTATAGAAGTGTACTCATTAGTGTAGTAGGTGAAGTATAGAAGTGTACTCATTAGCGTAGTAGGTGAAGTATAGAAGTGTATTTATTAGTGTAGTAGGTGAAGTATATTAGTGTATTCATTAGTGTAGTAGGTGAAGTATAGAAGTGTATTCATTAGTGTAGTAGGTGAAGTATAGAAGTGTACTCATTAGTGTAGTAGGTGAAGTATAGAAGTGTGCTCATTAGTATAGTAGGTAAAGTATAGAAGTGTACTCATTAGTGTAGTAGGTGAAGTATAGAAGTGTACTTATTAGTGTAGTAGGTGAAGTATAGTAGTGTATTCATTAGTGTAGTAGGTGAAGTACAGAAGTGTATTCATTAGTGTAGTAGGTGAAGTATAGAAGTGTATTCATTAGTGTAGTAGGTGAAGTACAGAAGTGTATTCATTAGTGTAGTAGGTGAAGTATAGTAGTGTACTCATTAGTGTAGTAGGTGAAGTATAGTAGTGTACTCATTAGTGTAGTAGGTGAAGTATAGAAGTGTACTCATTAGTGTAGTAGGTGAAGTATAGACGTGTATTCATTAGTATAGTAGGTGAAGTATAGAAGTGTATTCATTAGTGTAGTAGCTGAAGTATAGAAGTGTATTCATTAGTGTAGTAGGTGAAGTATAGAAGTGTACTCATTAGTGTAGTAAGTGAAGTATAGTAGTGTACTCATTAGTGTAGTAGGTGAAGTATAGAAGTGTACTCATTAGTGTAGTAGGTGAAGTATAGCAGTGTACTCATTAGTGTAGTAGGTGAAGTATAGAAGTGTACTCATTAGTGTAGTAGGTGAAGTATAGAAGTGTATTAATTAGTGTAGTAGGTGAAGTATAGAAGTGTATTCATTAGTGTAGTAGGTGAAGTATAGAAGTGTATTCATTAGTGTAGTAGGTGAAGTATAGAAGTGTATTCATTAGTATAGTAGGTGAAGTATAGAAGTGTATTCATTAGTGTAGTAGGTGAAGTATAGAAGTGTATTCATTAGTATAGTAGGTGAAGTATAGAAGTGTACTCATTAGTGTAGTAGGTGAAAGTATAGTAGTGTACTCATTAGTGTAGTAGGTGAAGTATAGAAGTGTACTCATTAGTGTAGTAGGTGAAGTATAGTAGTGTACTCATTAGTGTAGTAGGTGAAGTATAGAAGTGTACTCATTAGTGTAGTAGGTGAAGTATAGTAGTATACTCATTAGTGTAGTAGGTGAAGTATAGAAGTGTATTCATTAGTGTAGTAGGTGAAGTATAGAAGTGTATTCATTAGTGTAGTAGGTGAAGTATAGTAGTGTATTCATTAGGGTAGTAGGTGAAGTATAGAAGTGTAGTCATTAGTGTAGTAGGTGAAGCATAGAAGTGTACTCATTAGTGTAGTAGGTGAAGTATAGTAGTGTACTCATTAGTGTAGTATGTGAAGTATAGTAGTGCATTAATTAGTGTAGTAGGTGAAGTATAGTAGTGTATTCGTTAGTGTAGTAGGTGAAGTATAGAAGTGTATTCATTAGTGTAGTAGGTGAAGTATAGAAGTGTACTCATTAGTGTAGTAGGTAAAGTATAGAAGTGTACTCATTAGTGTAGTAGGTGAAATATAGATGTGTACTTATTAGTGTAGTAGGTGAAGTACAGTAGTGTATTCATTAGTGTAGTAGGTGAAATACAGAAGTGTACTCATTAGTGTAGTAGGTGAAGTATAGAAGTGTATTTATTAGCGTAGTAGGTGAAGTATAGAAGTGTATTCATTAGTGTAGTAGGTGAAGTATAGAAGTGTATTCATTAGTATAGTAGGTGAAGTATAGAAGTGTACTCATTAGTGTAGTAGGTGAAGTATAGAAGTGTATTCATTAGTGTAGTAGGTGAAGTATAGAAGTGTAATCATTAGTGTAGTAGGTGAAGTATAGAAGTATATTCATTAGTGTAGTAGGTGAAGTATAGAAGTGTATTCATTAGTGTAGGAGGTGAAGTATAGTAGTGTATTCATTAGTGTAGTAGGTGAAGTATAGATATGTATTCATTAGTGTAGTAGGTGAGAGTATAGAAGTGTATTCATTAGTGTAGTAGGTGAAGTATAAAAGTGTATTCATTAGTGTAGTAGGTGAAGTATAGAAGTGTATTCATTAGTGTAGTAGGTGAAGTATAAAAGTGTATTCATTAGTGTAGTAGGTGAAGTATAGAAGTGTATTCATTAGTGTAGTAGGTGAAGTATAGTATTGTATTCATTAGTGTAGTAGGTGAAGTATAGATATGTACTCATTAGTGTAGTAGGTGAAGTATAGTAGTGTATTCATTAGTGTAGTAGGTGAAGTATAGATATGTACTCATTAGTGTAGTAGGTGAAATATAGTAGTGTATTATTAGTGTAGTAGGTGAAGTATAGATATGTACTCATTAGTGTAGTAGGTGAAGTATAGAAGTGTACTGATTAGTGTAGTAGGTGAACTATAGAAGTGTACTGATTAGTGTAGTAGGTGAAGTATAGAAGTGTATTCATTAGAGTAGTAGGTGAAGTATAGAAGTGTATTCATTAGTGTAGTAGGTGAAGTATAGAAGTGTACTCATTAGTGTAGTAGGTGAAGTATAGAAGTGTTTTATTAGTGTAGTAGGTGAAGTATAGAAGTGTATTTATTAGTGTAGTAGGTGAAGTATAGTAGTGTATTATTAGTGTAGTAGGTGAAGTATAGAAGTGTATTATTAGTGTAGTAGGTGAAGTATAGTAGTGTATTCATTAGTGTAGTAGGTGAAGTATAGAAGTGTACTCATTAGTGTAGTAGGTGAAGTATAGAAGTGTACTTATTAGTGTAGTAGGTGAAGTATAGTAGTGTATTCATTAGTATAGTAGGTGAAGTATAGAAGTGTATTCATTAGTGTAGTACGTGAAGTATAGAAGTGTATTATTAGTGTAGTAGTGAAGTATAGAAGTGTATTATTAGTGTAGTAGGTGAAGTATAGAAGTGTATTCATTAGCGTAGTAGGTGAAGTATAGAAGTGTATTATTAGTGTAGTAGGTGAAGTATAGAAGTGTATTCATTAGTGTAGTAGGTGAAGTACAGAAGTGTACTCATTAGCGTAGTAGGTGAAGTATAGAAGTGCATTATTAGTGTAGTAGGTGAAGTATAGAAGTGTGTTCATTAGTGTAGTAGGTGAAGTACAGAAGTGTACTCATTAGCGTAGTAGGTGAAGTATAGAAGTGTATTCATTAGTGTAGTAGGTGAAGTATAGAAGTGTATTTATTAGTGTAGTAGGTGAAGTATAGAAGTGTACTCATTAGTGTAGTAGGTGAAGTATAGAAGTGTACTCATTAGTGTAGTAGGTGAAGTATAGAAGTGTATTTATTAGTGTAGTAGGTGAAGTATAGAAGTGTACTCATTAGTGTAGTAGGTGAAGTATAGAAGTGTATTTTTAGTGTAGTAGGTGAAGTATAGAAGTGTATTTATTAGTGTAGTAGGTGAAGTATAGAAGTGTACTCATTAGTGTTATAGGTGAAGTATAGAAGTGTAATCATTAGTGTAGTAGGTGAAGTATAGAAGTGTATTTATTAGTGTAGTAGGTGAAGTATAGAAGTGTACTCATTAGTGTTATAGGTGAAGTATAGAAGTGTAATCATTAGTGTAGTAGGTGAAGTATAGAAGTGTATTCATTAGTGTAGTAGGTGAGAGTATAGAAGTGTATTATTAGTGTAGTAGGTGAAGTATAGTAGTGTATTCATTAGTGTAGTAGGTGAAGTATAGTAGTGTACTCATTAGTGTAGTAGGTGAAGTATAGATATGTACTCATTAGTGTAGTAGGTGAAGTATAGAAGTGTATTCATTAGTGTAGGAGGTGAAGTATAGAAGTGTATTCATTAGTGTAGTAGGTGAAGTATAGTAGTGTACTCATTAGTGTAGTAGGTGAAGTATAGATATGTACTCATTAGTGTAGTAGGTGAAGTATAGAAGTGTATTCATTAGTGTAGGAGGTGAAGTATAGAAGTGTATTCATTAGTATAGTAGGTGAAGTATAGAAGTGTATTCATTAGTGTAGTAGGTGAAGTATAGTAGTGTATTCATTAGTGTAGTAGGTGAAGTATAGATATGTACTCATTAGTGTAGTAGGTGAAGTATAGAAGTGTATTCATTAGTGTAGTAGGTGAAGTATAGAAGTGTACTCATTAGTGTAGTAGGTGAAGTATAGAAGTGTACTCATTAGTGTAGTAGGTGAAGTATAGAAGTGTATTCATTAGTATAGTAGGTGAAGTATAGAAGTGTATTCATTAGTGTAGGAGGTGAAGTATAGAAGTGTATTCATTAGTGTAGTAGGTGAAGTATAGAACTGTATTCATTAGTGTAGTAGATGAAGTATAGAAGTGTAGTCATTAGTGTAGTAGGTGAAGTATAGAAGTGTAGTCATTAGTGCAGTAGGCGAATTATAGAAGTGTAGTCATTAGCGTAGTAGGTGAAGTATAAAAGTATACTCAGTAGTTTAGTAGGTGAAGTATAGAAGTTTATTCATTAGTGTAGTAGGTGAAGTATAGAAGTATACTCAGTAGTGTAGTAGGTGAAGTATAGAAGTTTATTCATTAGTGTAGTAGGTGAAGTATAGAGTGTACTCAGTAGTGTAGTAGGTGAAGTATAGAAGTTACTCAGTAGTGTAGTAGGTGAAGTATAGAAGTGTACTCATTAGCGTAGTAGGTGAAATATAGAAGTGTACTCATTAGTGTAGTAGGTGAAGTATAGAAGTGTATTATTAGTGTAGTAGGTGAAGTATAGAAGTGTATTATTAGTGTAGTAGGTGAAGTATAGAAGTGTACTCATTAGTGTAGTAGGTGAAGTATAGAAGTGTATTATTAGTGTAGTAGGTGAAGTATAGAAGTGTACTCATTAGTGTAGTAGGTGAAGTATAGAAGTGTATTATTAGTGTAGTAGGTGAAGTATAGAAGTGTATTATTAGTGTAGTAGGTGAAGTATAGAAGTGTACTCATTAGTGTAGTAGGTGAAGTATAGAAGTGTAATCATTAGTGTAGTAGGTGAAGTATAGTAGTGTATTCATTAGTGTAGTAGGTGAAGTATAGAAGTGTATTCCTTAGTGTAGTAGGTGAAGTATAGAAGTGTATTATTAGTGTAGTAGGTGAAGTATAGAAGTGTATTCATTAGTGTAGTACGTGAAGTATAGAAGTGTATTATTAGTTTAGTAGTGAAGTATAGAAGTGTATTATTAGTGTAGTAGGTGAAGTATAGAAGTGTATTCATTAGCGTAGTAGGTGAAGTACAGAAGTGTACTCATTAGCGTAGTAGGTGAAGTATAGAAGTGTATTCATTAGCGTAGTAGGTGAAGTATAGAAGTGTATTCATTAGTGTAGTAGGTGAAGTATAGAAGTGTATTTATTAGTGTAGTAGGTGAAGTATAGAAGTGTATTCATTAGTGTAGTAGGTGAAGTATAGAAGTGTATTCATTAGTGTAGTAGGTGAAGTATATTAGTGTAATCATTAGTGTAGTATGTGAAGTATAGAAGTGTAATCATTAGTGTAGTAGGTGAAGTATAGAAGTGTATTCATTAGTGTAGTAGGTGAAGTATAGATATGTACTCATTAGTGTAGTAGGTGAAGTATAGATATGTACTCATTAGTGTAGTAGGTGAAGTATAGTAGTGTATCATTAGTGTAGTAGGTGAAGTATAGATATGTACTCATTAGTGTAGTAGGTGAAGTATAGAAGTGTACTCATTAGTGTAGTAGGTGAAGTATAGAAGTGTACTGATTAGTGTAGTAGGTGAAGTATAGAAGTGTATTTATTAGTGTAGTAGGTGAAGTATAGAAGTGTATTCATTAGTGTAGTAGGTGAAGTATAGAAGTGTACTCATTAGTGTAGTAGGTGAAGTATAGTAGTGTATTCATTAGTGTAGTAGGTGGAGTATAGTAGTGTATTCATTAGTGTAGTAGGTGAAGTATAGTAGTGTATTCATTAGTGTAGTAGGTGGAGTATAGTAGTGTATTCATTAGTGTAGTAGGTGAAGTATAGAAGTGTATTCATTAGTGTAGTAGGTGAAGTATAGAAGTGTACTCATTAGTGTAGTAGGTGAAGTATAGAAGTGTGCTCATTAGTATAGTAGGTAAAGTATAGAAGTGTACTCATTAGTGTAGTAGGTGAAGTATAGAAGTGTACTTATTAGTGTAGTAGGTGAAGTATAGTAGTGTATTCATTAGTGTAGTAGGTGAAGTACAGAAGTGTATTCATTAGTGTAGTAGGTGAAGTATAGAAGTGTATTCATTAGTGTAGTAGGTGAAGTACAGAAGTGTATTCATTAGTGTAGTAGGTGAAGTATAGTAGTGTACTCATTAGTGTAGTAGGTGAAGTATAGTAGTGTACTCATTAGTGTAGTAGGTGAAGTATAGAAGTGTACTCATTAGTGTAGTAGGTGAAGTATAGACGTGTATTCATTAGTATAGTAGGTGAAGTATAGAAGTGTATTCATTAGTGTAGTAGCTGAAGTATAGAAGTGTATTCATTAGTGTAGTAGGTGAAGTATAGAAGTGTACTCATTAGTGTAGTAAGTGAAGTATAGTAGTGTACTCATTAGTGTAGTAGGTGAAGTATAGAAGTGTACTCATTAGTGTAGTAGGTGAAGTATAGCAGTGTACTCATTAGTGTAGTAGGTGAAGTATAGAAGTGTACTCATTAGTGTAGTAGGTGAAGTATAGAAGTGTATTAATTAGTGTAGTAGGTGAAGTATAGAAGTGTATTCATTAGTGTAGTAGGTGAAGTATAGAAGTGTATTCATTAGTGTAGTAGGTGAAGTATAGAAGTGTATTCATTAGTATAGTAGGTGAAGTATAGAAGTGTATTCATTAGTGTAGTAGGTGAAGTATAGAAGTGTATTCATTAGTATAGTAGGTGAAGTATAGAAGTGTACTCATTAGTGTAGTAGGTGAAAGTATAGTAGTGTACTCATTAGTGTAGTAGGTGAAGTATAGAAGTGTACTCATTAGTGTAGTAGGTGAAGTATAGTAGTGTACTCATTAGTGTAGTAGGTGAAGTATAGAAGTGTACTCATTAGTGTAGTAGGTGAAGTATAGTAGTATACTCATTAGTGTAGTAGGTGAAGTATAGAAGTGTATTCATTAGTGTAGTAGGTGAAGTATAGAAGTGTATTCATTAGTGTAGTAGGTGAAGTATAGTAGTGTATTCATTAGGGTAGTAGGTGAAGTATAGAAATGTAGTCATTAGTGTAGTAGGTGAAGTATAGAAGTGTACTCATTAGTGTAGTAGGTGAAGTATAGTAGTGTACTCATTAGTGTAGTATGTGAAGTATAGTAGTGCATTAATTAGTGTAGTAGGTGAAGTATAGTAGTGTATTCGTTAGTGTAGTAGGTGAAGCATAGAAGTGTACTCATTAGTGTAGTAGGTGAAGTATAGAAGTGTGCTCATTAGTATAGTAGGTAAAGTATAGAAGTGTACTCATTAGTGTAGTA
Organism: Megaleporinus macrocephalus; assembly: GCA_021613375.1. NCBI lineage: Eukaryota > Metazoa > Chordata > Actinopteri > Characiformes > Anostomidae > Megaleporinus > Megaleporinus macrocephalus. The sequence continues at coordinate 3,759,320 of CM038726.1, forward strand.
GGTGAAATATAGATGTGTACTTATTAGTGTAGTAGGTGAAGTACAGTAGTGTATTCATTAGTGTAGTAGGTGAAATACAGAAGTGTATCATTAGTGTAGTAGGTGGAAGTATAGAAGTGTATTTATTAGCGTAGTAGGTGAAGTATAGAAGTGTATTCATTAGTGTAGTAGGTGAAGTATAGAAGTGTATTCATTAGTATAGTAGGTGAAGTATAGAAGTGTACTCATTAGTGTAGTAGGTGAAGTATAGTAGTGTATTCATTAGTGTAGTAGGTGAAGTATAGAAGTGTATTCATTAGTGTAGTAGGTGAAGTATAGAAGTGTAATCATTAGTGTAGTAGGTGAAGTATAGAAGTATATTCATTAGTGTAGTAGGTGAAGTATAGAAGTGTATTCATTAGTGTAGGAGGTGATGTATAGTAGTGTATTCAATAGTGTAGTAGGTGAAGTATAGATATGTATTCATTAGTGTAGTAGGTGAGAGTATAGAAGTGTATTCATTAGTGTAGTAGGTGACGTATAAAAGTGTATTCAATAGTGTAGTAGGTGAAGTATAGAAGTGTATTCATTTGTGTAGTAGGTGAAGTATAAAAGTGTATTCATTAGTGTAGTAGGTGAAGTATAGAAGTGTATTCATTAGTGTTGTAGGTGAAGTATAGTATTGTATTCATTAGTGTAGTAGGTGAAGTATAGATATGTACTCATTAGTGTAGTAGGTGAAGTATAGTAGTGTATTCATTAGTGTAGTAGGTGAAGTATAGATATGTACTCATTAGTGTAGTAGGTGAAATTTAGTAGTGTATATTAGTGTAGTAGGTGAAGTATAGATATGTACTCATTAGTGTAGTAGGTGAAGTATAGAAGTGTACTGATTAGTGTAGTAGGTGAAGTATAGAAGTGTATTATTAGTGTAGTAGGTAAAGTATAGAAGTGTATTTATTAGAGTAGTGGGTGAAGTATAGTAGTGTATTCATTAGTGTAGTAGGTGAAGTATAGAAGTGTATTCATTAGTGTTGTAGGTGAAGTATAGAAGTGTTTTATTAGTGTAGTAGTGAAGTATAGTAGTGTATTTATTAGTGTAGTAGGTGAAGTATAGTAGTGTATTATTAGTGTAGTAGGTGAAGTATAGAAGTGTATTATTAGTGTAGTAGGTGAAGTATAGTAGTGTATTCATTAGTGTAGTAGGTGAAGTATAGAAGTGTACTCATTTGTGTAGTAGGTGAAGTATAGAAGTGTACTTATTAGTGTAGTAGGTGAAGTATAGTAGTGTATTCATTAGTATAGTAGGTGAAGTATAGAAGTGTATTCATTAGTGTAGTACGTGAAGTATAGAAGTGTATTATTAGTGTAGTAGTGAAGTATAGAAGTGTATTATTTGTGTAGAAGTTGAAGTATAGAAGTGTATTCATTAGCGTAGTAGGTGAAGTATAGAAGTGTATTATTAGTGTTGTAGGTGAAGTATAGAAGTGTATTCATTAGTGTAGTAGGTGAAGTACAGAAGTGTACTCATTAGCGTAGTAGGTGAAGTATAGAAGTGCATTATTAGTGTAGTAGGTGAAGTATAGAAGTGTGTTCATTAGTGTAGTAGGTGGAGTATAGTAGTGTATTCATTAGTGTAGTAGGTGAAGTATAGAAGTGTATTCATTAGTGTAGTAGGTGAAGTATAGAAGTGTACTCATTAGTGTAGTAGGTGAAGTATAGAAGTGTGCTCATTAGTATAGTAGGTAAAGTATAGAAGTGTACTCATTAGTGTAGTAGGTGAAGTATAGAAGTGTACTTATTAGTGTAGTAGGTGAAGTATAGTAGTGTATTCATTAGTGTAGTAGGGTGAAGTAAGAAGTGCACTCATTAGTGTAGTAGATGAAGTATAGAAGTGTATTCATTAGTGTAGTAGTGAAGTATAGAAGTGTATTCATTAGTGTAGTAGGTGAAGTATAGTAGTGTACTCATTAGTGTAGTAGATGAAGTATAGAAGTTCACTCATTAGTGTGGTAGGTGAAGTATAGAAGTGTACTCATTAGTGTATTAGATGAAGTATAGTAGTGTACTCATTAGTGTAGTAGGTGAAGTATAGAAGTGTATTCATTAGTGTAGTAGGTGAAGTATAGAAGTGTATTCATTAGTGTAGTAGGTGAAGTATAGAAGTGTACTCATTAGTGTAGTAGGTGAAGTATAGTAGTGTACTCATTAGTGTAGTAGGTGAAGTATAGAAGTGTACTCATTAGTGTAGTAGGTGAAGTATAGCAGTGTACTCATTAGTGTAGTAGGTGAAGTATAGAAGTGTATCATTAGTGTAGTAGGTGAAGTATAGAAGTGTAATTAGTGTAGTAGGTGAAGTATAGAAGTGTTATTCATTAGTGTAGTAGGTGAAGTATAGAAGTGTACTTCATTAGTGTAGTAGGTGAAGTATAGAAGGTATTCACTTAGTTTGTAGTGGTGAAGTATAGAAGTGTATTCATTAGTGTTGTAGGTGAAGTATAGAAGTGTATTCATTAGTATAGTTGGTGAAGTATAGAAGTGTACTCATTTGTGTAGTAGGTGAAAGTATAGTAGTGTAATCATTAGTGTAGTAGGTGAAGTATAGAAGTGTACTCTATTAGTGTAGTAGGTGAAGTATAGTAGTGTACTCACTTAGTGTAGTAGGTGAAGTATAGAAGTGTACTCATTAGTGTAGTAGGTGAAGTATAGTAGTGTACTCATTTGTGTAGGTAGGTGAAGTATAGAAGTGTATTCATTAGTGTAGTAGGTGAAGTATAGAAGTGTAATCATTAGTGTAGTAGGTGAAGTATAGTAGTGTATTCATTAGGGTAGTAGGTGAAGTATAGAAGTGTAGTCATTAGATGTAGTAGGTGAAGTATAGAAGTGTACTCATTAGTGTAGTAGGTGAAGTATAGTAGTGTACTCATTAGTGTAGTATGTGAAGTATGTAGTGCATTAATAGTGTAGTAGGTGAAGTATAGTAGTGTATTCGTTAGTGTAGTAGGTGAAGCATAGAAGTGTATTCATTAGTGTAGTAGGTGAAGTATAAAGTGTGCTCATTAGTAGTAGGTAAAGTATAGAAGTGTACTCATTAGTGTAGTAGGTGAAAGTATAGATGTGTACTTATTAGTGTAGTAGGTGAAGTACAGAAGTGTATTCATTAGTGTAGTAGGTGAATAAGAAGTGTATCATTAGTGTAGTAGGTGAAGTATAGAAGTGTATTTTTAGCGTGTAGGTGAAGTTTGATGTGTATTCTTAGTGTAGTAGGTGAAGTATGAAGTGTATTCATTAGTATAGTAGGTGAAGTATAGAAGTGTACTCATTAGTGTAGTAGGTGAAGTATAGAAGTGTATTCATTAGTGTAGTAGGTGAAGTATAGAAGTGTATTCATTAGTGTAGTAGGTGAAGTATAGAAGTGTAATCATTAGTGTAGTAGGTGAAGTATAGAAGTATATTCATTAGTGTAGTAGGTGAAGTATAGAAGTGTATTCATTAGTGTGGAGGTGAGTATAGTAGTGAATTCATTAGTGTAGTAGGTGAAGTATAGATTGTATTCATTAGTGTAGTAGGTGAGTATAGAAGTGTATTCATTAGTGTAGAGGTGAAGTATAAAAGTGTTTCATTAGTGTAGTAGGTGAAGTATAGAAGTGTATCATTAGTGTAGTAGGTAGAAGTATAAAGTGTATTCATTAGTGTAGTAGGTGAAGTATAGAAGTGTATTCATTAGTGTTGAGGTGAAGTATAGTATTGTATTCATTAGTGTAGTAGGTGAAGTATAGATATGTACCATTAGTGTAGTAGGTGAAGTATAGTAGTGTATCATTAGTGTAGTAGGTGAAGTATAGATATGTACTCATAGTGTAGTAGGTGAAATATAGTAGTGTATTATTAGTGTAGTAGGTGAAGTATAGATATGTACTCATTAGTGTAGTAGGTGAAGTATAGAAGTGTACTGATTAGTGTAGTAGGTGAACTATAGAAGTGTACTGATTAGTGTAGTAGGTGAAGTATAGAAGTGTATTCATTAGAGTAGTAGGTGAAGTATAGAAGTATATTCTTAGTGTAGTAGGTGAAGTATAGAAGTGTACTCATTAGTGTAGTAGGTGAAGTATAGAAGTGTTTTTTAGTGTAGTAGGTGAAGTATAGAAGTGTATTTATTAGTGTAGTAGGTGAAGTATAGTGTGTTTCATTAGTGTAGTAGGTGAAGTATAGAAGTGTATTATTAGTGTAGTAGGTGAAGTATAGTAGTGTATTCATTAGTGTAGTGGTGAAGTATAGAAGTGTCTTTTAGTGTAGTAGGTGAAGTATAGAAGTGTACTTATTAGTGTAGTAGGTGAAGTATAGTAGTGTATTCATTAGTATAGTAGGTGAAGTATAGAAGTGTATTCATTAGTGTAGTAGGTGAAGTATAGAAGTGTATTCATTAGGTGTAGTAGTGAAGTATAGAAGTGTATTATTAGTGTAGTAGGTGAAGTATAGAAGTGCTACTCATTAGTGTTTGTAGGTGAAGTATAGAAGTGTATTCATTAGTGTAGTAGGTGAAGTATAGAAGTGTAATCATTAGTGTAGTAGGTGAAGTACAGAAGTGTACTCATTAGCGTAGTAGGTGATGTATAGAAGTAAGGTCATTATTAGTGTAGTAGGTGAAGTATAGAAGTGTATTCTATTAGTGTAGTAGGTGAAGTATATATGTGTACCTCATTAGTGTAGTAGGTGAAGTATAGAAGTTTATTCATTAAGTGTAGTAGGTGAAGTATAGAAGTGTATCTCATTAGTGTAGTTGGTGAAAGTCATAGGAAGAATATAGAAGGTGTAGTCATTAGAGTAGTAGGTGAAGAATAGATGTTTAATTCATTAGCGTAGTAGGTGAAGTATAGTAGTGTATTCATTAGTGTAGTAGGTGAAGTACAGAAGTGTATTCATTAGTGTAGTAGGTGAAGTATAGAAGTGTATTCATTAGTGTAGTAGGTGAAGTACAGTGTATTCATTAGTGTAGTAGGTGAAGTATAGTAGTGTACTCATTAGTGAGTAGGTGAAGTATAGTAGTGTACTCATTAGTGTAGTAGGTGAAGTATAGAAGTGTACTCATTAGTGTAGTAGGTGAAGTATAGACGTGTATTCTTTAGTTAGTGGTGAAGTATCGAAGTGTATTCATTAGTGTAGTAGCTAGTATATGAAGTGTATTCATTAGTAGTAGGTGAAGTATAGAAGTGTACTCATTAGTGTAGTAAGTGAAGTATAGTAGTGTACTCATTAGTGTAGTAGGTGAAGTATAGAAGTGTACTCATTAGTGTAGTAGGTGAAGTATAGCAGTGTACTCATTAGTGTAGTAAGTGAAGTATAGTAGTGTACTCATTAGTGTAGTAGGTGAAGTATAGAAGTGTACTCATTAGTAGTAGGTGAAGTATAGAAGTGTACTCATTAGTGTAGTAGGTGAAGTATAGAAGTGTATTAATTAGTGTAGTAGGTGAAGTATAGAAGTGTATTCATTAGTGTAGTAGGTGAAGTATAGAAGTGTATTCATTAGTGTAGGTGAAGTATAGAAGTGTATTCATTAGTATAGTAGGTGAAGTATAGAAGTGTATTCATTAGTGTAGTAGCTGAAGTATAGAAGTGTATTCATTAGTATAGTAGGTGAAGTATAGAAGTGTACTCATTAGTGTAGTAGGTGAAGTATAGTAGTGTACTCATTAGTGTAGTAGGTGAAGTATAGAAGTGTACTCATTAGTGTAGTAGGTGAAGTATAGTAGTGTACTCATTAGTGTAGTAGGTGAAGTATAGAAGTGTACTCATTAGTGTAGTAGGTGAAGTATAGTAGTATACTCATTAGTGTAGTAGGTGAAGTATAGAAGTGGTATTCATTAGTGTAGTAGGTGAAGTATAGAAGTGTATTCATTAGTGTAGTAGGTGAAGTATAGTAGTGTATTCATTAGGGTAGTAGGTGAAGTATAGAAATGTAGTCATTAGTGTAGTAGGTGAAGTATAGAAGTGTACTCATTAGTGTAGTAGGTGAAGTATAGTAGTGTACTCATTAGTGTAGTATGTGAAGTATAGTAGTGCATTAATTAGTGTAGTAGGTGAAGTATAGTAGTGTATTCGTTAGTGTAGTAGGTGAAGCATAGAAGTGTACTCATTAGTGTAGTAGGTGAAGTATAGAAGTGTGCTCATTAGTATAGTAGGTAAAGTATAGAAGTGTACTCATTAGTGTAGTAGGTGAAATATAGATGTGTACTTATTAGTGTAGTAGGTGAAGTACAGTAGTGTATTCATTAGTGTAGTAGGTGAAATACAGAAGTGTACTCATTAGTGTAGTAGGTGAAGTATAGAAGTGTATTTATTAGCGTAGTAGGTGAAGTATAGAAGTGTATTCATTAGTGTAGTAGGTGAAGTATAGAAGTGTATTCATTAGTATAGTAGGTGAAGTATAGAAGTGTACTCATTAGTGTAGTAGGTGAAGTATAGAAGTGTATTCATTAGTGTAGTAGGTGAAGTATAGAAGTGTAATCATTAGTGTAGTAGGTGAAGTATAGAAGTATATTCATTAGTGTAGTAGGTGAAGTATAGAAGTGTATTCATTAGTGTAGGAGGTGAAGTATAGTAGTGTATTCATTAGTGTAGTAGGTGAAGTATAGATATGTATTCATTAGTGTAGTAGGTGAGAGTATAGAAGTGTATTCATTAGTGTAGTAGGTGAAGTATAAAAGTGTATTCATTAGTGTAGTAGGTGAAGTATAGAAGTGTATTCATTAGTGTAGTAGGTGAAGTATAAAAGTGTATTCATTAGTGTAGTAGGTGAAGTATAGAAGTATTCATTAGTGTAGTAGGTGAAGTATAGTATTGTATTCATTAGTGTAGTAGGTGAAGTATAGATATGTACTCATTAGTGTAGTAGGTGAAGTATAGTAGTGTATTCATTAGTGTAGTAGGTGAAGTATAGATATGTACTCATTAGTGTAGTAGGTGAAATAGTAGTGTATTATTAGTGTAGTAGGTGAAGTATAGATAGTACTCATTAGTAGTAGGTGAAGTATAGAAGTGTACTGATTAGTGTAGTAGGTGAACTATAGAAGTGTACTGATTAGTGTAGTAGGTGAAGTATAGAAGTGTATTCATTAGAGTAGTAGGTGAAGTATAGAAGTGTATTCATTAGTGTAGTAGGTGAAGTATAGAAGTGTACTCATTAGTGTAGTAGGTGAAGTATAGAAGTGTTTTATTAGTGTAGTAGGTGAAGTATAGAAGTGTATTATATTAGTGTAGTAGGTGAAGTATAGTAGTGTATTATTAGTGTAGTAGGTGAAGTATAGAAGTGTAATTAGTGTAGTAGGTGAAGTATAGTAGTGTATTCATTAGTGTAGTAGGTGAAGTATAGAAGTGTACTCATTAGTGTAGTAGGTGAAGTATAGAAGTGTACTTATTAGTGTAGTAGGTGAAGTATAGTAGTGTATTTTAGTATAGTAGGTGAAGTATAGAAGTGTATTCATTAGTGTAGTACGTGAAGTATAGAAGTGTATTATTAGTGTAGTAGTGAAGTATAGAAGTGTATTATTAGTGTAGTAGGTGAAGTATAGAAGTGTATTCATTAGCGTAGTAGGTGAAGTATAGAAGTGTATTATTAGTGTAGTAGGTGAAGTATAGAAGTGTATTCATTAGTGTAGTAGGTGAAGTACAGAAGTGTACTCATTAGCGTAGTAGGTGAAGTATAGAAGTGCATTATTAGTGTAGTAGGTGAAGTATAGAAGTGTGTTCATTAGTGTAGTAGGTGAAGTACAGAAGTGTACTCATTAGCGTAGTAGGTGAAGTATAGAAGTGTATTCATTAGTGTAGTAGGTGAAGTATAGTGTATTTATTAGTGTAGTAGGTGAAGTATAGAAGTGTACTCATTAGTGTATAGGTGAAGTATAGAAGTGTACTCATTAGTGTAGTAGGTGAAGTATAGAAGTGTATTTATTAGTGTAGTAGGTGAAGTATAGAAGTGTACTCATTAGTGTAGTAGGTGAAGTATAGAAGTGTATTTTTAGTGTAGTAGGTGAAGTATAGAAGTGTATTTATTAGTGTAGTAGGTGAAGTATAGAAGTGTACTCATTAGTGTTATAGGTGAAGTATAGAAGTGTAATCATTAGTGTAGTAGGTGAAGTATAGAAGTGTATTTATTAGTGTAGTAGGTGAAGTATAGAAGTGTACTCATTAGTGTTATAGGTGAAGTATAGAAGTGTAATCATTAGTGTAGTAGGTGAAGTATAGAAGTGTATTCATTAGTGTAGTAGGTGAGAGTATAGAAGTGTATTATTAGTGTAGTAGGTGAAGTATAGTAGTGTATTCATTAGTGTAGTAGGTGAAGTATAGTAGTGTACTCATTAGTGTAGTAGGTGAAGTATAGATATGTACTCATTAGTGTAGTAGGTGAAGTATAGAAGTGTATTCATTAGTGTAGGAGGTGAAGTATAGAAGTGTATTCATTAGTGTAGTAGGTGAAGTATAGTAGTACTATTATGTAGTAGGTGAAGTATAGATATGTACTCATTAGTGTAGTAGGTGAAGTATAGAAGTGTATTCATTAGTGTAGGAGGTGAAGTATAGAAGTGTATTCATTAGTATAGTAGGTGAAGTATAGAAGTGTATTCATTAGTGTAGTAGGTGAAGTATAGTAGTGTATTCATTAGTGTAGTAGGTGAAGTATAGATATGTACTCATTAGTGTAGTAGGTGAAGTATAGAAGTGTATTCATTAGTGTAGTAGGTGAAGTATAGAAGTGTACTCATTAGTGTAGTAGGTGAAGTATAGAAGTGTACTCATTAGTGTAGTAGGTGAAGTATAGAAGTGTATTCATTAGTATAGTAGGTGAAGTATAGAAGTGTATTCATTAGTGTAGTAGGTGAAGTATAGAAGTGTATTCATTAGTGTAGTAGGTGAAGTATAGAACTGTATTCATTAGTGTAGTAGATGAAGTATAGAAGTGTAGTCATTAGTGTAGTAGGTGAAGTATAGAAGTGTATCATTAGTGCAGTAGGCGAATTATAGAAGTGTAGTCATTAGCGTAGTAGGTGAAGTATAAAAGTATAGTCATTAGTGTAGTAGGTGAAGTATAGAAGTGTATTCATTAGTGTAGTAGGTGAAGTATAGAAGTATACTCAGTAGTGTAGTAGGTGAAGTATAGAAGTTTATTCATTAGTGTAGTAGGTGAAGTATAGAAGTGTACTCAGTAGTGTAGTAGGTGAAGTATAGAAGTTACTCAGTAGTGTAGTAGGTGAAGTATAGAAGTGTACTCATTAGCGTAGTAGGTGAAGTATAGAAGTGTACTCATTAGTGTAGTAGGTGAAGTATAGAAGTGTATTATTAGTGTAGTAGGTGAAGTATAGAAGTGTATTATTAGTGTAGTAGGTGAAGTATAGAAGTGTACTAATCTAGTGTAGTAGGTGAAGGTAAGAAGTGTATATTAGTGTAGTAGGTGAAGTATAGAAGAGTACTCATTAGTGTAGTAGGTGAAGTATAGAAGTGTATTATTAGTGTTAGTAGGTGAAGTATAGAAGTGTATTATTAGTGTAGTAGGTGAAGTATAGAAGTGTACTCATTAGTGTAGTAGGTGAAGTATAGAAGTGTAATCATTAGTGTAGTAGGTGAAGTATAGTAGTGTATTCATTAGTGTAGTAGGTGAAGTATAGAAGTGTATTTCCTTAGTGTAGTAGGTGAAGTATAGAAGTGTATTATTAGTGTAGTAGGTGAAGTATAGAAGTGTATTCATTAGTGTAGTACGTGAAGTATAGAAGTGTATTATCTAGTTTAGTAGTGAAGTATAGAAAGTGTATTATTTAGTGTAGTAGGTGAAGTATAGAAGTGTATTCATTAGCGTTAGTAGGTGCAAGTACAGAAGTGTACTCATTAGCGTAGTAGGTGAAGTATAGAAGTGTATTCATTAGCGTAGTAGGTGAAGTATAGAAGTGTTATTCATTAGTGTAGTAGGTGAAGTATAGAAGTATATTCATTAGTGTAGTAGGTGAAGTATAGAAGTGTATCTCATTAGTGTAGTAGGTGAAGTATAGAAGTGTATTCATTAGTGTAGTAGGTGAAGTATAGAAGTGTATTTATTAGTGTAGTAGGTGAAGTATAGAAGTGTACTCATTAGTGTAGTAGGTGAGTATAGAAGTGTATTCAATTACGTGTAGTAGGTGAAGTATATAAGTGTACTCATTTGATGTAGTATGTGAAGTATAGAAGTGTAATCATTAGGGTAGTAGGTTGAAGTATAGAAGTGTACTGTCTTAGTGTATTAGGTGACGTATAGAAGGTGTACTCCATAGTGTAGTAGGTGAGAGTATGATGTGTACTCCATTAGTGTAGTAGGTGAAGTATAGTAGTGTATCATTAGTGTAGTAGGTGAGAGTATAGATATGTACTCATTAGTGTAGTAGGTGAAGTATAGAAGTGTACTCATTAGTGTAGTAGGTGAAGTATAGAAGTGTACTGATTAGTGTAGTAGGTGAAGTATAGAAGTGTTTTTATTAGTGTAGTAGGTGAAGTATAGAAGTGTATTCATTAGTGTAGTAGGTGAAGTATAGAAGTGTACTCATTAGTGTAGTAGGTGAAGTATAGTAGTGTATTCATTAGTGTAGTAGGTGAAGTATAGTAGTGTATTCATTAGTGTAGTAGGTGGAGTATATAGTGTATTCATTAGTGTAGTAGGTGAAGTATAGAAGTGTACTCATTAGTGTAGTAGGTGAAGTATAGTAGTGTATTCATTAGTGTAGTAGGTGAAGTATAGTAGTGTATTCATTAGTGTAGTAGGTGAAGTATAGAAGTGTATTTATTAGTGTAGTAGGTGAAGTATAGAAGTGTATTCATTAGTGTAGTAGGTGAAGTATAGAAGTGTATTCATTAGTGTAGTAGGTGAAGTATATTAGTGTAATCATTAGTGTAGTATGTGAAGTATAGAAGTGTAATCATTAGTGTAGTAGGTGAAGTATAGAAGTGTATTCATTAGTGTAGTAGGTGAAGTATAGATATGTACTCATTAGTGTAGTAGGTGAAGTATAGATATGTACTCATTAGTGTAGTAGGTGAAGTATAGTAGTGTATCATTAGTGTAGTAGGTGAAGTATAGATATGTACTCATTAGTGTAGTAGGTGAAGTATAGAAGTGTACTCATTAGTGTAGTAGGTGAAGTATAGAAGTGTACTGATTAGTGTAGTAGGTGAAGTATAGAAGTGTATTTATTAGTGTAGTAGGTGAAGTATAGAAGTGTATTCATTAGTGTAGTAGGTGAAGTATAGAAGTGTACTCATTAGTGTAGTAGGTGAAGTATAGTAGTGTATTCATTAGTGTAGTAGGTGGAGTATAGTAGTGTATTCATTAGTGTAGTAGGTGAAGTATAGTAGTGTATTCATTAGTGTAGTAGGTGGAGTATAGTAGTGTATTCATTAGTGTAGTAGGTGAAGTATAGAAGTGTATTCATTAGTGTAGTAGGTGAAGTATAGAAGTGTACTCATTAGTGTAGTAGGTGAAGTATAGAAGTGTATTCATTAGTGTAGTAGGTGAAGTATAGAAGTGTATTCATTAGTGTAGTAGGTGAAGTATAGAAGTGTACTCATTAGTGTAGTAGGTGAAGTATAGAAGTGTATTCATTAGTGTAGTAGGTGAAGTATAGAAGTGTATTCATTAGTGTAGTAGGTGAAGTATAGAAGTGTATTTATTAGTGTAGTAGGTGAAGTATAGAAGTGTACTCATTAGTGTAGTAGGTGAAGTAAAAAAGTACAAATTCTTGTGTCCGGTGCAACTCTGGAATTTGTATCTACAGAACAAACAACATTAACCGCTGGTGTTGATGGTGTTTAGGTCTGCGGACTATAAGGGTGATCGTAAAAACTTCACCCTCTTGCTGTAGTCCGTTGTGGATTTTGGGGTGTGTTTAGGATCATTATCCTCTGTTTACCTTCAGCTTTTTTAGTTAGAAAGAAGTTCTTTCCCTGACGTTCTCCGTCTGGGTTCCCCAAATGCGTCAAGTTTGTTTAGATGTTTCTCTGCAAACTGAAGACTCTTGCATGAAGCCCATATTTGTGAAGGCATCACAGGAAAGTGGAACAGTTCACTGCCCTTCCAGAGTCTCCTAAACCTTCTTGAAGGCCAATCCTACAAACCTCTACCGCCGTTGTCTTCATTACTACATCCCAAACTGAGGAAAACAATCTTTTTATAGCTTCTCCTGTTACTTTTATGGACAGAGTGCTGGGCAGCTGCTTAAGAGGAGCCCAAGGCTGCCAATTTGAGGTTTTAGGACTCAAGAGTCTTTATAAAGCTCTGAATTCTGCATTACCTGGTCTTTCCTAACAATGGCTATTCCTAACAAGCTAATTAAGGTCTGAGATCTTGGTAGAAGTTATCAGCTAGCTCAAATTTCTTTCCCAAACCTGTGCATGGAGCACTTTTCCTATATTCACTCCAAAATTGTAGTATACGGACCTCACTTAAAATGTTGAATTATTTTTTCAAATTTTTTTTTTTTTACACTTTTAGCCTTTTGGAAAACCAGTTAATATTTTTATATTTATGATAAATAACTAATGATAGTTATTAATCATTAAAAACTACATTAAATTAGATTAAAATCTGCATTGTAAACTGTACACAGTCGTATTCAAAACTACCTACAATTGCATTTTATTTACTTTGTGAAAGGTTTCCTATTATAGGTGTTCCTAAAGCTTATACAACAATTAATAATAAACTTTAAATTCTTATAAAATTAAAAAAAAGTAAGGATATTTGTGTTTGGTAGATTATTTCTTTGTGCTTCTTGGCAATAAACCTTGGAAAACCGCTGGAAAGCCTGTTAACTTCCGTTTTAAATGGGTTGCGCCCACGAAAAATTTGCCAAATCTTCTCTGCCAGTGCCAAACAGCTTATTCCTCTGTTGCTATTGACACTTGTTTTGAGCTTCTGGTACCCCCAGGTACCACCTGTGAGCGCGGGCCCTGCTACAAGTGGTCAGTAGGTGTCTGCTCCAAGAATTGGCATGCCACGTTTGACTGATCTGGATAGGACCCGTGCTATAGGGCGACTTCAAGCTGTTGTTCCTCAAAACCAAGTTGGCCTAGTACCATCTTCAAATTGAAGTTCCAGAGACAGGACGTGAAGTGGGAGTCCCAAGAAGAAGACCCCAAGATGATGGTTTCCTGAACGTGTCAGCACTTAGGTACCGTCTAGGTATGGCTGACGGCTCTCTGCCCAGACAATTTGTGGTCTCATGAGGCTACCAGTAGACCAGTAGACACCGTTTGCACTGGTGTCTCGCAACACGTCCACGACAACACAACCACGTTGGCTGACTTGCGACAAAGGCTGGTTGAAGAACGGGTTGCCATCCCACAGCAGTGGTCACCAGGCTGGTGACCAGCATGAGGAGGAGGTGGCAGGCTGTTGGGGCTGTGTATGGTTCTTCCATTTGTCTTGTTCCTTCAGACTTCAACCTTCCAGTCCACCAGACGAGTCAAGCTGTTTGGCACTGGAAGAGAGGACTTGGCCAATTTTTCATGGGCGCAACCCACATACTCAGCTCCACCACTCATCCCACAAACGCATGTTCCTCACAAATGTGGCACCATTTATAAGGGAAATGAAGAGCTTTCCAAAGGCATAAGGTTTATAGGCAAGAAGCATTGTTACAACAAAGAAATAATCTACCAAACACAAAGTAAAAAATAAATAAATAAATAAATTATGCTCATCTGCCTTCACACTCTTGAACTTGAGTGGCGTCCCATAGGGTTTCATATGATGTCGGTCCAACCTTCGCAGCTATAACAGCTTCAGCTCTTCTGGGAATTCTTCCCACACGGTTTAGGAGAGTGTTTATGGGAATGTTTGACCAACAGTTCTTCCAGAAGACCATCTGTGAGATCAGACACTGACGTTGGACGAGAAGGCCTTGCTGGAAGTGGAGCTCCTGTATGGTCAGTGGAGCTGGTAGATACAAGGAGGTGGCTTTATCGTTATGGAAACACGTAGAGACAAGAAGTTTGAGGAAAAAAACTCCAATGATGGTTTTATTGAGTGAGATTCAGGGCACGCTACTCGTTCACAGATGAATTTTCAGTGTTAAAAAAAACATTTCTTTTTTCTTTTTTTTTTTTAATAATCCCATAATTTCAAAAAAAGTCCCACACAACTGCACAATCCCCCACCCGAGCCCACCCTGAACAACCCCCGATAATCGACCAGCCGCTCATCAGATCGCGTCGGAGACGTGATTCGTTCCAAAGCCAGGAGGCACCCGGAATGTTTCGCTTTCTTTTCTTTTTTTTTTCCCTCTCCATACGTGTAGGATCGATTCCTCCATCTCCTAGACAACCGTTGTTTTTTGTTTTCGTTTTTTAAAAAGAAAATAAAACAAACAGGGCACGAACTCCAGGATAAGACCACAATCACTAACAGACTCACACACACACACATACATACATACACAACCGGCCACCGATGCCTCAAACGCCGTCGCCGAGTTACAGACCATCCGCTTTTAAAAAATAAAAAAAAAAACAAATAAAACAAAAGAAAAGAAGCGAAGCAAAAACAAAACTACACCCAAACCCAAAGTCGCCGCCTTTTCCGCACCTCTCGTGTTGGAGACAACTTAGACCGCGGCTGAAACCCCCCCCCGTCGTTTAGCTTGTTGTCTTTGTGCTAAAAACCTGAACCAGTATTTACAAAATCGTTGATAAAAATATTCCTCTGGTGACAATTGTGGATAGAGGGATCCGTTCGGGGCTCGGAACCTGCTGAAAGAGAGGGAGAGATAGAGGGGAGGAGAGGGGGGAGAGAAGGGAGAACGAGAAGGATAGTTCGACGGACGGATGGGGAAAGAGAATAAGAGAGAGAGAAAGAAAGAAAGAGAGAGAGAGAGAGAAGTGAAAAAAAAAATTTGATGGATGGGCGGGGCGCTACTCAGCTTTAGTCTCCTCCTTCTCTCCCTCAGGCTCCTCCTCTGGAGTCTTCTCAACCTGCATGGTGACAGAAACAGGCCAATCAGGTGCCAGTCGCTCTTGCCAGCACCAATCAGAACGAGCCCTAGAGCTGTGGGCTTGCTCAGGCTGCACATGGGCTAAGAATCGAAAACACTATTATTTTTGGGGTTCTGTCAGCCCAGTTCAGAGCCCAGGTCAGCTCTGCATACCAAACCTCACAGTTTAAAGTCAGGTATAAATGTAAAATCAATATATCAAATAAATAATCAACTATCAGACGTTTCATAGGTTTGAATGTCTTGGATAGATATAAATATATATATATAGACAAAAACGGAGATACACGTTTTCTTTGGACGACAACAAGAAGCAGTACCGGACATCTGGAAAGTAAAATTCCAAAATAGATTCAATAAAAAAAAAAATTCTCAAAGTTCTACACACCATACCCCATAATGACAAAGTGAGGAAAGTATGCTTGAACATTTAGAACATTCATTACAAATAAAAAACAAAGGAATCACACGTACAGAAGTATCACAGTCTTTGCTCAATACTTTGTTGAAGCATCTTCAGCAGCAAGTACAGCCTCAAGTCTTTTTGAGTATGATGCTACAAGCTTGGCACACCCATGTTGCAGTTTCTCCAGTTCTTCTCTGCAGAACCTCTCAAGCTCCACCAGGGTGGATGGGGAGCGTCAGTGCACAGCAATTTTCAGATCTCTCCAAAGATTGGATTCAAGTCTGGGCCTCTCAAGAACATTCATAGAGTTGTCCCATAGAGTTATCTTGGCCGTGTGCTTAAGGTCCTCTTCCTGTTGGAACTCTCTGGAGTAGGTTTTCTGAAGCTCTGTCAGAGTGACCCTTGGGTTCTTGGTCACTTCTCCGACTGAGGCCCTTCTACCCCGATTACTCAAACTGGCCGGGCGACCAGCTCTAGGGAAGAGTCCTGATGGTTCCACACTTCTTCTATTTACATGGAGGCCACTACTCTGGACTTCAAGGCTTGGTTTGTGCTCTGACATGTACTGTCCACTGTGGGAACCCATATAGACGGGTGTGTGCCTTTCCAAATCATGTCCAATCAACTAGACTGACCACAGGTGGACTCCAATCAAGTAGCGGAAACAGCTGAAGGATGATCAGCTGAACTCAATTTTGAGTGCCAAACCAATGTTCTTCACTTTGTCATCATGGGGTATTGTGTGTAGAATTTTGAGGAGGGAAAACATGAATATATATAAAAACAAATGAATTATTGGGTTAAAGGCCATGCAAAGAAATAAACGGCCCTGTGGCTGCTTCAAGTTGGAGGAAAATCCCCCCCCCCCCGCTCGTCATTAGGCCCTCCGCAAACCCATTTTTTTTTTAAAATCTCCGTTAAAGGCCCATTTGTTCTCTTTGCCTGTATGGTACTCATCATAACCTTGAGCGTTCGGTTGCTTTTATATAACAGCTCTGCAAAGACGCCCCAACGTTCTTCAATGTTGGCAAATCCTTCTGCCAAAACAGCATCGTCGTTTTGTGTTACCGGCTGAGCAATAACGATGGTTTTATGGTTGGAGATCATCCTTTCTCTTCTCATGAAACAAATATCCAAAGAAAACACACTAGAACCTGATACGGTAAGTCCATCATTACATTTCGCCGAGCAGGAACCACATGACCGAAGCTTTAGTCTTTAGCCAAGTGGGCGTTTTTGACTAAAAGAGGACAAACTCTGTGTTTACGAATCACGTTTACCAAAATTATCATTGACGTCTTTGTAAAAACACTTGGACTTGTGGAGCTGTGAGAACGTACACTTATGAACATTGTTGGCTCAATATTTCTTGAGGAATTGAGCTGATGTCCACCTTTCAATGACTACGTAACACTTTGGTCTACATCTTTTTTAACCTTGTGACCATTTTTTCACATTTAATTATTATTTTAATTACTTTCCATTCCCGCCCCCTTCCAACCCCAACTCACGCTCACATGGAATTTAACAGAAACTCTGATTTGCACCACTAAAAGTGGACAGCCTTAGCCCAGCACTGTTAAACAAGCAAAAAGGGGCTTATTATATGAATGAAGAGCTCTACGGGCGGCACTGTTATCATTGCGGATGATTGTTCCCAATAGAGGATGTCCAATGAGGTGTGGAGCCACTGATTTCCTGAGATCTTCCCACGATGGAGGGACTTGAATCATCGTTAAACCAATGAGGCTCAGCGACCATGGGGAAGTGCGTCTTAGTCAGAGAAGATATAGACTCCTAATCACCTTTTCCCAAAAGGCATTGACTTTCGGGCAGTCCATCGAGTGTCTTACCTTCTTACAGATAAGCTCTATGGTGGAACTTCAGATGGACGCGATTGGGGTCATGCGACACCCTGGAAATGTGTTCGCCCAAGCCGTTTCTAGGTGTACCTGCCTACCTCTCTGGTCCACAGCGCTATCCCATTCCTATTGTTCAGAGAGAACATGGGGCTTAAAATTGCCACAGATAAAGGACAGTGGTCTTCTAGAAGCCTCTGTGATATTTGGTGATGTCTCAGATCCAAAGCTCACACAATATCAAGCCAATTCACTCTAAAATGGAAAGATACAGAACTTCGGTGAAACCGTACGACTGAGAACTAGAAGGTCGGACCCCCTTTGATCATCCAGGGGGGGGGCATGAAAACAGAACACGCTGATGAAACTTGGTAAAATGGTAGGCAGTAATAAGGAACAACTTCAGGTGTGGTCCTTCGCCCAAGCAGGAGTGGTTTCTTGACCTGGTACCATCTTTTGATTGGATCACTTCATTTTATAAGGCAAGCTTTCTGTACACCAACTCGGTCCTGGTTTAACTTCATGGGCATGTGCTCCAAAGCTATGGTGTTTCTTTGGAAGCAATGTCGAAGTGAACTGCTTTGTTGCTGTGTTGCTTTTTCCAAAACAATTTTTTTAAATAAATGAAAAAGCACAAATTTCTTATTCGATTTCTTAATATGTCATTGAGCATCAACAGCAACGAAGTTGGCAATGTTCTTTTGGTCAGCGCGGCCCACTACCGGCCTGTTCCGCTAAAGGCGAACACTGAATCGCAGCTGAAACCCTACAGAGCGAGAGCTTTGTGAGTGTTAACTGTTCTGGATATACTGAATACATATTAGCATAACATACCCATAGTATTACAGGGAACCTTGACTGTGGAGACATATAGAACCCAATATGGTGTACATGTATATTGTATAATTTAAACAAAACACTGTTTTTATTGTTAAAAAACAAACAAAATCATTTCACCACTAGGCTGCCATCTTTCTTGCGGCATCAAATGGTTAATAAAATGTAATCTCATTTAGCTTTTCCAACTTTGGCTAGAGCGTTTACACGTGAGAAATACTTTTAGCTTGAATTATTTTATACTGTACCATGACATCATTTGATTGCCACTTGGTTTATATGCCATAGTTCCACAGTATTGGACATGTACAGTGTTTTGAGATACCTTAACAACCAAGGTTTCCTTTAAATAACAAATCTGCCTGGTATTTGTTTAGTTTACTTTTTTTGTATAAAATTTCTTAGCGTCTAGTCCTAACTATTCATTTTATTTTCATATTTGTTAGATTCAATGTTTAGTGGGTTTGCTGAGTATATAAACTGAACTAAAATAAAGCAGTAAAATGTATTATTGAGACGATGCTGACCTGTTTAGATAGCGACGATGAGTAAAGTTGGTTGGTCGAAGAATTGTTGGTCGCAATTATCAGCTAATAGTCTGTAATTGTGACCTACTTTGAAATGGTTCTGGACGTATAGAATATATTCATGGAAAAATGGTATTTAATTCTCTACTTTTTCAAATATCGGAGATGGTAGGTAGTTATTTTTTCCCCCATTTATCTGGCTAAAAACAATGCTTTGTGAACCTCCTTCCAGATTCAGCTCCAGAAGGACTTGATCATTAGCTTGATCATCATGACACAAGCAGAGAAAACATGAACCTGCTGTGCAGGTAGATTCCAGCACTGGAGCTGGAAACACGACTCCAGATCAATACGATACTGAGCGCCTCTCTCGGAGTCTTCACATGTCCGCCTCATTAGAGTCTGTATCTTCAAAAACAAGCTTCAACTTCTCATCGACTGGTTGAGAAGAACAAGACTTTGAACAGGTTTACCGAACGCGGGTTTAACTCCCTCCTAAAAAAGCGTTCGGGGTCTGAAAAATTGGCATTTCGAGTTTAATTTAATCAAAGAACGACAAACTTAGTGTTCCCAACATTTGTTTAATGCAGTGCACATTATTTAACACTCTATAGTTCTTTCTGCCTCTGGGAACATCTGATCTAGAACATATGTAGCAATTAATTAAAAAGCGACTTAATTTTAAGATAATCTGAGACGATAAGCAGGTCCCAAAGTGTGTTGGCCGTCCCAAAGTACATGCTATCACATCCTAGTTGTATATAAATGCATTCAGTGGCATATAAATGAGAAATACTGATCCTACATCAGCAACGTTAACAAACAAGAAGGTGGTTTTTGGCTACAAACGACCCTAAAACTAGCTTGAAATGAGTTTGATAGCCATAAACAGCCTATTTGATTAGCTTTGGTCTTTGTTCTTTAGAGTTTCCAGCTCTTCCTGCAACGGCAAGTCTCAATATTCCTGGTTTGGTTTCATGGTACATGTGGAAATCCCAGCAGTAGAAGTGTATATGGAAAATTTTGAATCGGATATAAGTAAAAAAACTAATTTGACAAGATTCTGTAACACGTCTAGGTTGGACTATATTATATTTGGCATGTTTATGCACGCTGGAATTACTCTAAAGAGTCTACTTTGTTCATATTTTTGCAGAGTAGGCAACATCTGTTTATTTCTGTTGCTGCTGTTATGAAAGTAAAGGTTTTTGCAATTCATTCTGCATGAAACACAATTACATATGGAAAAAAATTGTTAACAATTAATTATTTCATGAAATTACTCTTAAAATAAATCAATTCACAGATAAAACCAAAGGGGAATCCATATTTCTGTATATTGCCATATATTTAATTCTTTAAGTTAGTAGATTGAGTAGGTTAAGCGCTATAATTAAAATTTAACTCTATTCAAAGCTTAGTTTTTTTATACAGACGTTGATATCAATATCAACCAATATATAGTTTAAGCATCTGCCTGGTAGAAATCATTTAAAATGTTACATACTCTGTTTCTAGCATGTATATATTCTGAATCTATAATCTGCTTTGAAGTGCCTGCTTTAAAAAATTGGTTAAAAGTTTTTCTTTGGGACTGTTGACAAAAAAGGTAGTGGTTCTATGGTTTCAATTTTAAACTAATATAATAATTTTCACTGGAACCCAATGCTTGTTTGCCTCTATTTGTACACATACCTCGTTAGTCTTGGTCTCTCCGTTTTCCGACTGGTTCTCCTCCTTGTTCTCCTCAGCTTTTGCCTTCGACTTCTTGTCCTCCTTTTTGTCGTTCACTTCTTTCTCTTTCTGTTGAACAGACAGCGGGAAACAAACAATGGAGAAATACGTTTGGTGCATGTATATTATGTAGCTATATGAAATTTATACATAATTTAAAATAGCTTCTGTTGAGTCATAAAATCCAGTTCCATTAACTCACTACAAATTAATAATAATATTTTTGGTCCTCCTGTGTGCGTGTGAGTGTGTGGGGGAACTCAAATTTCATGTTAAATAAAATTAAATAAAATACCACATTTTAAGCTGTCAACAGTGTAAATTACATCACTATTCCACAGTGATTTCTTTTGGTTTTTGAAAAGGAAAAAAAAAATCTATTGTATTTAAATTAATGTCAACGGTCATAAAAATAATTTACAGATGACGAGTCTGGTCAATGAAACTGGGGCTTGATAGGAATGTACTGAAATAAAGACTCTTCCAATAGATCTCTGAATCAGATCTGGACAGCAACATGTTTTAAATACAAGTTTGCAGTTCATTTATTATTTCAATTTTGAATCTTTGTGTGTGTATCTGATTGTATTCTTTGTTGAGCTGTAAGCCACTGTGTGCATTTGCTGTTCTGTCCAAAACTGTATAGTATCGTACAACTGTACAAATACTGTGTTGTAGTGTATTCAACTTTACTTTGCTGTCTTCATTTGCGCTATTGTATACATAGTGTTGTAATTTAATCTAAAAAATAAAAACAATAATAAAACTAATAATAAATAGTCTAAAGGAACGATTCTTGCAATCCAAGTAGTTAATTGTAGTTAAATAAAAGTAGTTCAACTGATAGAACCACATATACAGTATTATTTTCATCTAGTACCAACAAAGCACCTTAAAAAAAGTGTAGTTAATAAACTTTTCTGTGCTGTCTTGTTTATTTACGCCATTGTATATTTATTATACAGTAATTTAAAGACCCATTACTTCACTACTGGGCTCCGACTGCAGTGACCTGAACCTGTAATTGTGTTTTTACTTCATTTCTACACTAAAGAAAATGCTTTATTGATCAAATCTAAAATTAAAATTACTTCATGTGGTCAAAAGTAATTGAACTAGTTTAACTCAACCTAAAAATATAGTCTGAACAAACAATTCTTGCAATCAAAGTAGTTGTTTTTAGTTAAATAAAAGGTTGTAGCAACAAAGCATCGTTATTGTGTATTTAATTCAACTTTTCTGCAGTGTCTTGTGTATTTGGACTGTTGTATACCAATTGCGTTGTAATTTAAAGACCCATTACTGCACTGTTCTGTACCTGTACTCTTGTTTTTACAGCACTGAACACTGAAAAAAAAGTGCTTTGTTAATAAAATGAAAAATTTTAATTACTTTGTGGTCACAAGTAATTGAACTAGTTTAACTCAACCTAAAATAATCTGAACAAACGATTCTTGCAATCAAAGTTGTTTATTTTAGTTAACAAAAACTAGTTCAACTGCTAGAACCCCATATACTGTATTTTTTTCATGTAATACCAAAAAGGCACTTTTTACAGTGTAGTTATTTAAACTTTATTGCACTTATAAGCACATTAAAATATTAATATTTTCACTATTGTTTACTGTATTGTCATTTAAAGACCCATTACTACACTGTTGTGCACCATCTGCAGTGACCTGAACCTTGTACCTGTGTTTTTCTGCATTGACCACTAAAAAAAGGCCTTTGTTAATAAAATCCAAAATTGAAATTACTTCAAGTGGTCACAAGTAATTGAACTAGTTTGGCTCAACCTAAAAATATAGTCTGAACAAATAATTCTTCCAATTAAAGTAGTTTTAGTTAATTAAAACTGATTTAACTGCTAGAACCCTATATGCTGTATTTTTCATGTAATACCAAAAAAACTTTACAGTGTAGTTATTTAAAACTTATTATTAAATATTGATATTTTCACTATTGTATACTGTATTGTTTTTTAAAGACCCAAGACTGCACTGTTGTGCATCAACTGTAGTGACCTGAACCTGTTTTTACTGCATTGAACACTTAAAAAAGTGCTTTGTTGATAAAATCCTACATTAAATTACTACAAGTGGTCACAAGCAATTAAACTAGTTTAACTCCACCTACAAAAATAGTCTAAAGAAGAGATTTCTTCAATTAAAGTAGGTTGTACCAACAAATAACTATTTACAGTGTAGTTAATTAAGCTTGTCTTGTTTAATTGCACAGTTGTATACCATCATTGTCCTACACTTTTTTTGTTTTACTTGTATTATAAGTTAGTGTTGTGCTACATCCAAAGCCCTAGATAAACATAATTCTATTCCTGTGTACGGCTGGGATATCAAAACATCCCTGATCTTCTTACCTTGGGTGTTTTCTTGGGTTTGGGTTCAGGTTTAGGAGGAGCCGGTTTCTACAGGCAACAAACAGAAGAAATTCATTCAACCATCAAAAAAGGATCAATGCAGCTCCAACAGAAAACCTTGGCATAAGACAACAAGTCACTCCAGGATCCTTTGGTCTTATCCAAACCACAGGGGTCTTGTGTGTTAGACAGAACGGAAATGAGTAGGAACGGAGCTGTGGCTATGCTGTCCTGACCCGTCCAGGGTTTTGAAAGAGTGTCCAGCTGAGGTTCTGCACTACGAGAACTCATGTACAGTTAACTTTCCAGCAATCAACAGGTGGAGTGATGCTTTCTTTTCATCCCTCTAGTTGTTTTAAGATCAACGAGCCATGAAGTCTCAGTCAATATGAGTTATAGGGATGTAAACTACACTGCACTGAAGACTGAAGGAGGTACTATTGATTCTGATGGATTATGAGAGTCTGCACTTATTTTTTGGGGGGCTTGAATAAGAAAAACTCAATGTGTGGTTGAGATTATACATATATAGATAAAATCGTTATCCAAAGATGAAAAACATCTAAAGACATGTAAAGAGGTTTCATTCTGAGTGCTTTTGGAGCATTTCTTTAGGTCCATTAAACACAAAATTCTCACAGAATATAAAAAAAAAAAACAGTTGTGTTTAAACTATATCGAAAAATGAAAAATCAACAAAACAAACAATGTTTTTTTCCTCCTTTGGATAGCGAGAAGCTGGAAATACTTTGTCAAGCATATCTAGAAACTAATAGGTGGTACAACAGAGTTTAAACCTTATCTGTTTAATTTATGATAGAGATCAATAAACGTTTCAATTATTTATTTGTTTATTTATTGGAAACTGATATTCTATCTGTTTCTGGATCAGCATTTCTGCCTTCATTGCACAGTTTAGTGGTTTAATGCTCTACTACACACCATCGAGCCCTTAACTTAGTAAATAAGGTGTATTTGGATGATTCTTCAATTACGGGAACTTTTACGTCCCTAGGTTATAAATTTGTGTTAGAATTACTTTATTACAAAACAAACATTTTAGGTATTAAAAAGATCAACTATTGCATCAACAAAATAATTATGATTTCCATTTTTTATAATGATTTAAACATCAATATTTTGCTACTTTGGCCTTGCCCCCAACCTAGACTTTAAAACTTCTGGGCCCAAATAAAATGTTAAAAAGTGACCAAACATAAAAACTTAAAAAGAAACTAAATGTACTGTTTAGTTTCATATTTGTACCTATGCATATTTTTGAGCAATATATTATCATCCTTAACATTATCGTCATTACCGTATTAACAGTTTACATCAATACGGCAGTACTTTACAACTAAACATTACATTGACACATTATTTATTTACAACTAAACATTACATTGACACATTATTTATTTATATATTTACAACTAAACATTACATTTACACATTATTTATTTATTTACAACTAAACATTACATTTACACATTATTTATATATTTACAACTAAACATTACATTGAAACATTATTTGTTTATTTACAACTAAACATTACATTGACACATTATTTATTTATATATTTACAACTAAACATTACATTTACACATTATTTATTTATTTACAACTAAACGTTACATTGACATTTATTTATTTACAACTAAACATTACATTTTCACATTATTTATTTATAACTAAATATATGATGGCCTAGCTAGCTTTTTTCTTAAAAAAGTGAAAATTACTGCACCACGTCATTACCAACACACAACCTGTTGAGATGGTAATGGAAGGTTTTCAATTTCACCATCAGTATATTTTAAATTATGTAGAAATTAAATAGAATTAAGTCTAACATTGTGATTTTATAATGATATTCTAGTGAAATGCTTTACTTTATAAAACTAAAAAATTACAAAAGTTAAGGCAAAAGAGTCAGCAACTAAAGAAATACCTAGGAAACCAGTAGCATCTCCGAGTGTGTAGATATGTATGAAAACGATGAGCATCTGAGAGGTTTTATGTATGTGTGAGTTGGGGGGGAGGAAGAGAAGAAGCTAAAGGTGAGGAGATACTTACTGCAGATAACCTGGCAGACCTTCTCTGAGGCTATGAAGGCAAAACACAGTGTTAGGTACGACTACAGATCATCTAACAAAAAGAAAACTTTTATTGCTCGGTGACTCCTGCTTTACCTCCTCCTTGACCTCTCCGTCGGTTCCCTGCGAACACAGGAAAACAAGCGTTAGTCATGTGACCAGCGGGTTGCAAAATCTGCATTACGATGCATTACTTGCATCAACAGCAGCGAAACTCTGTGAACTATTTTTTTTTATTTTTTTGACTGCCAGACAAGCTGATTTGGTTGCATTCTGGGAGGAAAACTATGCAGCACGCTGAAAGCACGTGCACGTGTCGAGGCTTGACAAGCAGCCATACACTTTAAACGCACGCATGCATGAAAGAAGGAGAGTCCTGAACAAGTCGTGTACGCGTCGTGGACAAGTCGTGGTTCAAGTCGTGGTTCAAGTCGTCCCACACCGGGGCAGGGCGTGTTGCTGAGATTGGTGGGGTGAAAAAAACAAAACAAAACAAAAACACACACCGCCTGCGCGCGCGCCTGTTCCTGTACGACCCGTTTGTTTGGGGGGGGTTATCTAACTGGGCGTGTGGAAGTGCAGGTTTACGTGCACCGATTCCTGCACGGAGACATTTCACGGCGGAGGCTCAACTCCTCTCCTCCCGAAGGGGGAGGGGCGGGCGCGCGAGCGAGCGAGCGAGAGAGAGAGAGCGTCCCCGCGGCGCCACCTGGCGGCGAGCGGGCGTCGCGACACGCCGTCGTCCGCGGCGAACAAAAGAAAAACGTTTAAAAATCCTTCGCCGTCCGAGCCGAATCGACGCGGGGCGTTTTTTCCGCGTCCCTCCGGCGGCGGCTCGCGCCCTACCGCGCCCCGAAAGCCGCCGTTTGGCTCGGCTCGCCTCGCCTCACTCGCTCGCGCACCCGCCCCCCACCACCACCCCCTCCACACTAGATGGAAGTGCAGCAGCATGGCTGCGGCTACACAGGCATGGAGATCTCCTGCTCCTGCCCACAAGCCGAGCTGGAGAGAAAGCGCTGCCCGAGGAACGAGCAGAAACGGCTCCGCGCTCGCGCCGCCGTCGAGGCAAAAAAAAATAAAAAATACGACGGCTCGCCAGAAAAATCCGAAAAATCCCGCCGCTTCGAGCGCCGCGCGCAGCTTCTAGAAAAGTCGACGGGGTTTGGATATAAAAAATAAAATAAAAATAAAGATCCCCTCGTTGTCTTCTCGAGGGCTTCCCTAATTCCGCGGCTCGTTTGTGAGGGAGGCGGGAAAAAAAAAGAAGAGAGAGAGAAAAAAAAAAGTGTGTCTTTTTTCTACGTACCTTTCTCTTCGGCATGTTGACTTTGTTGACGCCAAACTAACAGGTTATCTGGCGGAGTCGGAGTTCGCGGATGAGGGAGAGCCGCCGCCGTCCGCTATGCACTAATTCTGTAGTAAACAGTGAAGCTGGGCTACATTAGAGCCAGTGGTTGAATGGGGGGGGAGGGAGGAGAGGAGAGGGGTGGGCGGGGCCGCGCCGTGATCGACGTGGCGCCCGGCCAATCAGAGGCCGCCTCCGATCTCCGCGGACGAGCCACTCGGAGCTCGCGCTGCGGTTTACGCGCGAAATCCTGAGGAGAAGAAGGCGCGCGAGGGCTCGCCGAACAAGTCTCCCGGCGTTTTCTGAAATAATTAAACAAATGAAGAAAGAAACGCGTGAAAACACACGGAGGGAGATTCGAGAGCGTCCGCTCGACGCGGGCCGTCGAGGTTTTAGTCCGTGTCTTCACCGGACGTGCGCGAACGGGGACAGAAACAAACAAGACATGAAGTCGTCTGTGTGTTGTTATGCTGTCATCATGGCGGCAGCAGCTGTTGTTGTGTTAATAAAGCGTCAGTCAGTGTTAAAGGGGAACTGAAGAGATTTGCAGAATCTCTGCATAGTTCAGTGGATAAGATGTGGACGGAGGCGGTCAGAGGGATTTGATCTCTAGCGCTCCGTTCCAGAGGAACCTAACAGAGTCTGGACTGTTTACAGTGGTGGCGGTGAATGGAACCAGACGGTAGTAGGTCAGCTAGCTAGTGTATGACCAGCAAACGCATTACACTGTGTTACAGTTTACATTGTCTCTACAGCACTGTCACAACGTCACTACTAAATAATGTTGTTTTACAATATTATCACTACCTGTTGGCAATTTAGCCAAATTCCAAAGTTACATGTGAATATAATTAAGGATTCTAGAAGGTTGTGACTTTGTCACTAAGTTGTCACAATGTTGTCAGATAACTTTCTAAGGAATTGCATTTCAATGTTGTCACAACATAGCCGTGTTTGCAGAGTCTCTGTGTAATTTAGTGGATAAGAGTTGGTCAGTGTAATGTGATTGTAGCGCTCCGTTCTAAAGAAACCTACCAAAGTCTGAACTTCAAGATTCAAGAGTTTTATTGTCATGTGTACAGCAGAACAGACAGTTACACTGTACAATGAAATTCTTACTTTGCTGTTCCTCCATTCACCAGTAGAGAAAGATAACAAATAAAAGAAATAATAAAAAATATATACAATAATATACAAAGTATAATAATATATTATACTTTCACAACTTGTGGTGGTCAATGGAACCAGACGATAGTTAGTTAGTTAGCTGGTGTAGTATCTGCAAACACTCAATGTCAATGTCAGAGTCATAGTGAAGTAAAAAGGTGGTGCTGTTTATGTTGTTTGTCAATAATTAATAATGTTGTTTTGAGTTGTTTTCATGGCTACCTTAGCAGATATATTGGAACGTACGAAGAATGCTAAGAGGTTGTGACAATGTATTGACAACGTTGCCACTATGTCGGAGTTGATCAGAGGGATTTGACTTCTAGCGCTCCGTTTCAGAAAAACCTACCAATGTAGACTGTTCACAGTTGCGGTGAATGGAACCAGATGATGCTTAGTTAGCTAGCTGGTGTAGTATCTGCAAAAACACCATGTTGTCACAACTATGTAAAAAAAATAGTGGTTACGTTGTTTCAACAACGTTATCACAACATTGTCACAGCGCCACTACTAAGTAAAGCTATTTTACAGTATTATGACTACCTGTTGGCAACTTAGTAAAGTTCCAAAGTTACGTGCAGATATAATGGAAAGTATGAAGGATTCTAAGAGGTTCAGCATGTATCCTTCCTTAAGCTAGCCAGAGGCAACGGTGGCAAGAGAACCTCCCTCAAGACTTCAGAAAGAGACCTTTGGTGGAACCAAGCCTCACAAGGGAAGGCCCGTCCTCCTCTGGCCAAACAGTATTTAAGGTTTAATAAGCTAAAAGATGACGTAAGAAGGTGGTGTTGTTTACGTTGTCACAACAAGGTTGTCACAACATCCAACCTTGACCTACCTGTTTCAAACATACTTCAAGATTGTCTCAGAGACAGGGGAAGTGAACGTTAGACGTCCATCATACATTGGACCTCATAAAATTCTTGAAAAAGTTTTGGATGGGTTAGGTAAAGGTCCACATCCATATCAGCATTTGACTGAACTAAACTGGAGGTATGGCTTTCTAAACCATTTGCTAATGGTCTTAGATTCTTCACAATGGCTCCTAAACACTGCCGGATTAAAATGAATAAGCGTCAACAACAGCTTGTTGTGTATATATATATATATATATATATATATATATATATATATATATATATATATATATATATATATATATATATATATATTGTTTTTTTGTTTTTTTTTTTTTTTTTTTTTTTTCTTCAGTTCAGCATTTAAAACAATACATATAGTTGAAATATATTGAAAGTTATTTGGAATTGGTTTTGCTTTACAGTTGCTGATGACCTAAAATTCTGATACTAGGCTGCTTCAGTATACAGGACATGATGCTGAATCATAACACAGTTAGATATTTTGATGGTCAGGACCTTAGTCTGAGGAAATTTCCTGGACCATAATGAATTCTAATTAAATACCCCTGTAGGTTGTCAGTGTGTAACCTCTAGTGGTGAGGTTGAGTATTGCTAATCAGTCTCCTCATCCACACCTCCCTTCCCTAAGAACTTGGGTCAGATTTTGCTTTGCTCATTCTTATTTGAATTTTACCGTTCCACCTTAAATGGTGCAGTATTTACATTCTGGTGCTGATGTTCAGCTTCTTATTTGAATTGTACCGTTCCACCTTAAATGGTGCTGTATTTACATTCTGGTGCTGATATTCAGCTTCTTATTTGAATTGTACCGTTCCACCTTAAATGGTGCTGTATTTACATTCTGGTGCTGACATTAAACTTCTTATTTGAATTGTACCGTTCCACCTTAAATGGTGCTGTATTTACATTCTGGTGCTGATATTCAGCTTCTTATTTGAATTGTACCGTTCCACCTTAAATGGTGCTGTATTTACATTCTGGTGCTGACATTAAACTTCTTATTTGAATTGTACCGTTCCACCTTAAATGGTGCAGTATTTACATTCAGTTGCTGACTTTAAGCTTCTTATTAGAATTTTACCGTTCCACCTTAAATGGTGTAGTGTTTACAATTTGGTGCTGACTTTAAACTTCTTATTAGAATTTTACCGTTCCACCTTAAATGGTGCAGTATTTACATTCAGTTGCTGACTTTAAGCTTCTTATTTGAATTGTACCGTTCCACCTTAAATGGTGCAGTATTTACATTCAGTTGCTGACTTTAAGCTTCTTATTAGAATTTTACCGTTCCACCTTAAATGGTGTAGTGTTTACAATTTGGTGCTGACATTAAGCTTCTTATTAGAATTTTACCGTTCCACCTTAAATGGTGCAGCTGTTATAATGACGCGTAAGGGTGCCCGAATGTAACTGAGTACCATTTAAGGTGGAACGGTAAAATTCAAACACAAAGCTAGTAAATAATAAGCTTAATACCAGCAGCAGAATGTAAATGCTGCACCATTTAAGGTGGAACGATAAACTTCAAACAAGAAGCTAGCAAATAAGAAACTGAGTATCAGCAACACAATGTAAAGGCTGTACTATTTAAGGTGGACTGGTAAAATTCAAATAAGACCCCAGCAAATAAGAAGCTGAATGTCCTCACCAGAATGTAAGTTCTGCCTAATTTAAGGTGGAAAGGTGAAATTGAAATAAGAACCCAGTGAAGGAAAAGCTGAATGCCAGTGCTCGAATGCAAATGCTTCAATATTTAAGGTGGAACGATAAACTTCAAACAAGAAGCCAGTAAACAAGAAGCTGTATGTCATCATTCTACATCATTTAAGGTGGAACGGAAGATACAAATACATTTTAGAAGGTAGGGGTGGATATTCCACCATGGATTCTTCTTCTTCAAGTGCTGTAGTGTAGTTCAAGCTGCCGGTTCAACTTGGTTCAAGTTACCAGCGTGTGTGGTTGGTCTGTTTTGGGCTACTGTAGAAACATGGTGGTGGCAGCTTCTGTTGGAAGCTGAGCAGCTCCATACCACCAGGTGACATGTAGTTGTAGTTGCAGGGGTATTTGATTAGAATTCAGAAGGTCCAGTTAGAGGAGATCTTCTCAGGCCAAGGTCCAGACCAAATAAACATGCTAGTGTTCAGTCTTTACAGTTTGAGCTAGAACTCAACATTTCTGACATCAGAGGCGTGGAGGAGAGAGTGGACACAGTGCTGGAGTTGTGAAACCGTGAGAAGAACACGTTCACGGTTCTTCTGGTGGTTCTCCATAATCTGGAGCTTCTGGACTTCCTGTGTGGGGAAACTGTGGCCCTGGATTGGGTTTTAGTCTCCGCTTCAAACCAACAGCCTCCGTCAAGTCTCTCACCAGTGGTGGTCTACTGAACCACTCCAACTCATCCAGACTGAAGTGAGGAGAGCAGAGCGGGGGTCTTGGGGTAGCTGTGTTGGTCCACACGCTGCTTCAACCCTCCTCGTTGGACTCTGAGTCTGATAAACCTTACGTATGGATCGTGTAACCCCTCTTGAGTCTGAGTCTTTACTCGTGTCCTAATAATTTTGAGTCGTTACACCATATTAAGGCTTACGAGTGTTACCAGCCAAGGTTCCTTCAAGGTTTCTCGACTCTACACAGGAAACTGGCCGTAGGTCTCCAGTGCAGTGGTTCAGGAACCCGCTCGGCTCTGAATAGTAGTGAAATGAAGCATCTCTCCGAGGTGATTAAAGCCTTCCCTTTTCTCACTTCTGCTTTTCGACACTAGTAGAAGACGAAGTGTGTGTGCACGCGCGTGTGTGTGTGCGCGTGTGTGCTCACACTTCCTCTTTATATGAACTGCTTCGGTGTGGAGACGTCCAGTAGAGACCGAGCCTGTTGTTAGGTGGGTGAAGTGGAAGGCTGGTAGAACCTGGTGGACGGGCGTCTGGAGGCGCAGGAGAAGAGAAGGCGTGCAAGTCTGAACTCGGGTAAGTCGCGCTGGTGGTCTGAGAGACCCCCGTATAGACCAGGCGGTTGATTGATTGATTGATTGATTGATCTTCCTGCGTGCAGTCGCGGGCGTTATTGCGTAACAGCTATCGACGACCTGGTTCCTCACAGCGGAGTCTAGCCGTAGCTCCACGTTGCCCCCCGGTCGATATTCGAATTGATCGTCACAGTGATTGGCCGAGAGCGAGACCACCGCCTTGAAGTGTGCACTGAAGCTTATTATATTTGAATAATCAGTTGACTAGAAAATGAATTTTATTGGCTATTGGATTTTACAGTAAACATATAAAAGAAAACATTAAATATTAATAATTAATATGTTGAGATTCAAAATTCAAATGAGATTGTAAATGCTACACTATTTAAGGTGGAACGGGGAACATTCCAATAAGTAGCCAGTGAATAAGAAACTGAAAGCTAGCATTGAAATGTAAATTCTTTGTCATTTAAGGTGGAACTGGAGATTGCAAACAAGAAAGGAGTGAATAAGAAGCTGAAAACTAGCATTAAAATGTAAATTCTGCTTCATTTAAGGTGGAACTGGAGAATGTAAACAAGAAGCTGTTGTATTAGAAGCTTAACGTCGGCACCAGATTGTAAATGGTACACTATTTAAGGTGGAACTGGAGATTGCAAACAAGAAACGAGTGAATAAGAAGCTGAAAACTAGCATTAAAATGTAAATTCTGCATCATTTAAGGTGGAACTGGAGAATGTAAACAAGAAGCTGTTGTATTAGAAGCTTAACGTCGGCACCAGATTGTAAATGGTACACTATTTAAGGTGGAACTGGAGATTGCAAACAAGAAACGAGTGAATAAGAAGCTGAAAACTAGCATTAAAATGTAAATTCTGCATCATTTAAGGTGGAACTGGAGAATGTAAACAAGAAGCTGTTGTATTAGAAGCTTAACGTCGGCACCAGATTGTAAATGGTACACTATTTAAGGTGGAACTGGAGATTGCAAACAAGAAACGAGTGAATAAAAAGCAGAAAACTAGCATTAAAATGTAAATTCTGCATCATTTAAGGTGGAACTGGAGAATGTAAACAAGAAGCTGTTGTATTAGAAGCTGAATGTCACCACCAGATTGTAAATGGTACACTATTTAAGGTGGAACTGGAGATTGCAAACAAGAAACGAGTGAATAAAAAGCAGAAAACTAGCATTAAAATGTAAATTCTGCATCATTTAAGGTGGAACTGGAGAATGTAAACAAGAAGCTGTTGTATTAGAAGCTGAATGTCACCACCAGATTGTAAATGGTACACTATTTAAGGTGGAACTGGAGATTGCAAACAAGAAACGAGTGAATAAAAAGCAGAAAACTAGCATTAAAATGTAAATTCTGCATCATTTAAGGTGGAACTGGAGAATGTAAACAAGAAGCTGTTGTATTAGAAGCTGAATGTCACCACCAGATTGTAAATGGTACACTATTTAAGGTGGAACTGGAGATTGCAAACAAGAAACGAGTGAATAAAAAGCAGAAAACTAGCATTAAAATGTAAATTCTGCATCATTTAAGGTGGAACTGGAGAATGTAAACACGAAACGAGTGAATAAGAAGCTTAATGTCAGCACCAGATTGTAAATGCTACACTGTTTAAGGTGGAACGGGGAACATTCCAATAAGTAGCCAGTGAATAAGAAGCTGAAAACTAGCATTAAAATGTAAATTCTGCATCATTTAAGGTGGAACTGGAGAATGTAAACAAGAAACGAGTGAATAAAAAGCTGAAAACTAGCATTAAAATGTAAATTCTGCATCATTTAAGGTGGAACTGGAGACTGCAAACAAGAAACGAGTGAAAAAAAGTTGAAAACTATCATTAAAATGTAAATTCTGTGTCATTTAAGGTGGAACTGGAGATTGCAAACAAGAAGCTGTTGTATTAGAAGCTGAATGTCACCACCAGATTGTAAATGGTACACTATTTAAGGTGGAACTGGAAAATGCAAACAAGAAACGAGTGAATAAAAAGCTGAAAACTAGCATTAAAATGTAAATTCTGCATAATTTAAGGTGGAACTGGAGAATGTAAACACGAAACGAGTGAATAAGAAGCTTAATGTCAGCACCAGATTGTAAATGCTACACTGTTTAAGGTGGAACGGGGAACATTCCAATAAGTAGCCAGTGAATAATAAGCTGAAAACTAGCATTAAAATGTAAATTCTGCATCATTTAAGGTGGAACTGGAGAATGTAAACAAGAAACGAGTGAATAAAAAGCTGAAAACTAGCATTAAAATGTAAATTCTGCATCATTTAAGGTGGAACTGGAGACTGCAAACAAGAAATGAGTGAAAAAAAGGTGAAAACTAGCATTAAAATGTAAATTCTGCGTCATTTAAGGTGGAACTGGAGATTGCAAACAAGAAGCTGTTGTATTAGAAGCTGAATGTCACCACCAGATTGTAAATGCTACACTATTTAAGGTGGAACTGGAAAATGCAAACAAGAAACAAGTGAATAAGAAACTGAAAACTAGCATTGAAATGTAAATTCTGCGTCATTTAAGGTGGAACTGGAGATTGCAAACAAGAAGCTGTTGTATTAGAAGCTGAATGTCACCACCAGATTGTAAATGGTACACTATTTAAGGTGGAACTGGAAAATGCAAACAAGAAACGAGTGAATAAAAAGCTGAAAACTAGCATTAAAATGTAAATTCTGCATAATTTAAGGTGGAACTGGAGAATGTAAACACGAAACGAGTGAATAAGAAGCTTAATGTCAGCACCAGATTGTAAATGCTACACTGTTTAAGGTGGAACGGGGAACATTCCAATAAGTAGCCAGTGAATAAGAAGCTGAAAACTAGCATTAAAATGTAAATTCTGCATCATTTAAGGTGGAACTGGAGAATGTAAACAAGAAACGAGTGAATAAAAAGCTGAAAACTAGCATTAAAATGTAAATTCTGCATAATTTAAGGTGGAACTGGAGACTGTGATTGGCTAAGAGGTCGATGGTCCCATAACTGAAGGTACCTGATGCTCTTGAGGGTCACCACCCCAGTGACAAGTCTTTACACCCTGAATAAAGGTCTCGAATGTTGGTGTAGCCGCCCAAGCCTCTACTCATTTACTCTTATATCAGACTAAACCTCATATCGTCAATATCCAAAGAAAAACAAGCGGCCACTTTACAGGAGAGACCAAAAACTGTCTTTACTTTTAATGGAAGTCAATGGAACCAGAATATTTTCCAAGCTATTTTGCAGCATTTCTATTGGTTCGTTCATCATGAAATTTGCACACAATGTAAACGGCAGCCGTCGTGTTCAAATGATGTCAAAATATAAAAATCGTCCAAAAATATATTATCGCTGTCCAATGAAAATTGATCTCCATTTTACATTAAAATGTAAATTCTGCGTCATTTAAGGTGGAACTGGAGATTGCAAACAAGAAACAAGTGAATAAGAAACTGAAAACTAGCATTGAAATGTAAATTCTTTGTCATTTAAGGTGGAACTGGAGACTGCAAACAAGAAACAAGTGAATAAGAAACTGAAAACTAGCATTGAAATGTAAATTCTTTGTCATTTAAGGTGGAACTGGAGATTGCAAACAAGAAACAAGTGAATAAGAAACTGAAAACTAGCATTAAAATGTAAATTCTGCATCATTTAAGGTGGAACTAGAGATTGCAAACAAGAAACGAGTGAATAAAAAGCTGAAAACTAGCATTAAAATGTAAATTCTGCGTCATTTAAGGTGGAACTGGAGAATGCAAACAAGAAACAAGTGAATAAGAAACTGAAAACTAGCATTGAAATGTAAATTCAAATGTAAAATGGAACTGGAGATTCCATGTAAACAGCAGCTGTCGTGTTCAAATGATGTAGAAATATAAAAATCGTCCAAAAATATATCATCGCTGTCCAATGAAAATTGATCTCCATTTTTGTTGATTTTTCAGTTTTCTACATCATTTGAACACAGCATTGGCTCTTTACATAGTGTGCAAATTTCATGATGAACGGGCCAATAGAAGTGCTCCAAAACTACTTGGACAAAATTCTGGTTCCATTGATATACATTGAAAGTAAAGTAGGTTTTTGGTCTCTCCTGTAAAGTTGGAATTTTGGAGATACTTCTTTTTCATTGGACAAGCGATGATATATAAATCTGTATACTTATGCTTGTATACCCAGACGGATTCATGCTCATAGGCTTCGTGGACATTGATTTCGGACCATGTATGTGGAAAAACATCTGACGTGGCTGCATTGTACCAGATTAACGCTATTCTTTTTTTTTTTTTGCTGTTTTCCTCTAATACGTTTACACAAAAGAAATAGTCACAGTTTCGGGAAAAGGGAACTTAAAAATCTTTACATCAACATTCTTAGTATGTCATAAGATGCCAGGGCGACTATCGGAAGTGGCCTCATTAGAGCCTGGAAACTAAGCCAAAGTGAACCATGGATACGTTGATACTAATGATAAGCAAAATGAGAACAAACATATAAAATGAATAGCATACCATGTTCAGTTAGAGGGAGTCAGTAATTAGAAGAAGAGTAAACCTTGGCTTGAACAACAGAGTTACAAACAAAACACATAAAGATCAGAGTGTTGGGGGGCCGCCTTCCAAAGAAGACCACCTGCGTCTATGGCTGAAGATCTAAATTTAAAACCTCCACCCAAACCTCCGTATGTCTGCTCTTACCATTCATTCATTCTATCATTTTGGTTAGCTTAGCAGGTGGTATATACTTAATGCAATAGCAAGTGCTAATAGAAATAATGTGTATTATCACACAAACATCAACGATTGTTTTGGGAAGATGACCTTTGATGACAAACTGCCTGAAACAGTTGCAGGAAACTGTGTCACTATAAATGGACCCATTGTTGGGCGGCTGCACGGTTCCTGAAACCTTGTTGTAACACAACGGTCAAAAGGAAAAGGAAGGCAAATTGAAAGTATATAGTTTCATTTTTCATTTACAAACCGGATTCCGAAAAAAAAGTTGGGACACTCAACAAATTGCGAATAAAAAACGAATGCAATGACGTGGAGCTGCCAACATCTATTATTTTATTTAGAATAGAACACAAATCACAGATTAGTAGGTTAAACTGAGAGAATGTATCATTTTAAGGGAAAAATATGTGGTTTCAAAATTTCATGGCGTCAACAAATCCCAGAAAAGTTGGGACAAGTCTGTCTTTACCGCTGTGTGGCGTCTGGGGACAGAGGAGACCAGTTTCTCAAGTTTGGAAATAGTTCAATCGTCGATTGTTCAATCATCTTGGGCCTTGTTTGTCGCACCTTCCTCTCTATGATAGGTGAAAGATCTGGACTGGCCATCTCAGTACCCGGATCCTTCTCCTACGTAGCCATGATGTTGTGATTGCAACTGATGTTGTGATTGTTGAAGAATGCATGTCTTCCCTGAAAGAGCTGACGTCTAGATGGAGCGTATGTTGTTCTAGAACCTGAACATAGTTCTCTGCATTAATGGTGCCTTTCCAGACCTGCAAGCTGCCCATGCAACCCCATACCATCAGTGATGCAGGCTTCTGAACGGGGCGTTGATAACAACTTGGGTTCTCCTTGTCCTCTCTGGTCCGGATGACATGGCGTGCCAGTGTTCCGTAAAGAACTTCAAACCGTGACTCATCTGACCTCAGAACAGTCTTCCATTTTGCCCCACTCCATTTTAAAAGACCCCTGGTCCAGAGCAAACGTCTGAGCTTGTGGAGCTTGCTTAGGAATGGCTTCCTCTTTGCACTGTAGAGTTTCAGCTGGCGTCGGTGGATGGCACGGTGGATTGTGTTCACTGACGATGCTTTCTGGAAGTGTTCCTGAGTGACGTTTAAGGGCCCGGAGATCACGAGCATCCAGTAGAGGTTTACGGCCTTGACCCTTACGCACAGCAATGGTTCCAGATTCTCTGAATCTTTTGATGATGTTCTACACGGTTGATGATGAGAACTTAAAAGTCTTGGCTATGTTACGCTGGGTAACTCCATTCTGCACAGCAATGGTGGAATTGGTGATCCTCTTCCCATCTTGGCTTCAGAGACATACTGACATTCTGAGAAGTATCATGTTTTCAATTGACCTAATTAGTGTTAATTGGTCTTCCAGCTGTTCGTTATATGCCCAATTTCCTTTTTCCAGCCACTTATTGCTACTTGTCCCAACTTTTTTGGGATTTGTTGACGCCATGAAATTTTGAAACAATATATTTTTCCCTTAAAATGATACATTCTCTCAGTTTAAACTTTTGATCTGTGATTTGTGTTCTATTCTGAATAAAATATTAGATGTTGGCACCTCCTCATCATTGATTGATTGAAAGTAAAGAAGGTTTTTGGCCTCTCCTGTGAAGTTGTAAGCCTTAATATGGTGTAATGACTCTAAATTGTTAAGACATGTAGTAAAAAATCACAAAAGTATCAGATTTATTTATAAATTAACACGTTTATTCTAAATATTTAACATATGGACGCACAATGCCTGCTGGGTAGATGAGGTCAGATGGTTTCAGGTCTGAACTGGACTGTGGTGTGAAGGAGTGAGTGTTAGTTACTAACCTAGCTTAAAGAAAACCATGTACATTGTGTTGTTGATGTTGTTTCAGTGAAAGGCAGTGTGACGACTGATATTAGTCTAAACAGCTTCACAAACATAAACAAGGAGAACAGTTAGTGAAGCAGCGTGTGGACCAACACAGCTACCCAAAGACCCCCGCTCTGCTCTCCTCACTTCAGTCTGGATGAGTTGGAGTGGTTCAGTAGACCACCACTGGTGAGAGACTTGACGGAGGCTGTTGGTTTTAAGTGTAGACTAAAACACAATGCAGTGCCACAGTTTCCCCACACAGGAAGTCCAAAAGCTCCAGATTATGGAGAACCGCGAGAAGAACCGTGAACGTGAACATGCGCTGGAACAGCTGCTTCTCCTCGTTTGTGGATCCTGAAGGTGAAAGCAGAGTCTTAGTAGTGAACCATTTGAGGTCACTACCCGCTGTGCACGGTAAGACAGAGAACATAGAACCCTGGTGAGATAGATCCCTCAAAACAAAGGACCCTGGGAGATACAATGAGAACATAGGACACTGTGGAGATAGAACGTTTGAAACAAAGGACCCTGGTAACATTGAGTCTGGCAGCATGGAGCCCTGCAAACGTACAACCCTGAGAACATAGGATCCTGGAAGACAACTCTGAGAACATAGGACATTGGGAAATAGAACCCTGGGAACATAGAGCACTGAGGAGACATAGCGTCCCTGGGAATAAAGCACCTCTGGCAACATGGAACATAGAGACCTAGGTACGCAGAAGAACGAGATCCCTGGGAACTTGGAACTCTAAGGGTACCCTATAAGATAGAATTCTGGGAACATAGAACCCTGATAAGACCTGACCCTTGGAGATAGAACCCTGGGAACACAGAACAATGAGAACATAGGACACTGTGGAGATAGAACCTTTGAAACAAAGGACCCTGGTAACATTGAGTCTGGCAGCATGGAGCCCTGCAAACGTGCAACCCTGAGAACATAGGATCCTGGAAGACAACTCTGAGAAGATAGGGCATTGGGAAATAGAACCCTGGGAACATAGAGCACTGAGGAGACATAGCGTCCCTGGGAATAAAGCACCTCTGGCAACATGGAACATAGAGACCTAGGTATGTAGATCCCCGGAAGAACGAGGGCCCTGGGAACTTGGAACTTTAAGGGCACCCTATAAGAACATGACCCTGATAAGACCTGACCCTGGGAGATAGAACTCTGAGAACACAGGACACTGTAGAGATAGAAGTCCTGAAACAAAGCACCTTGGTGGCATACAGTGGAATCCTGGAAGATAGATCCCTGGTGACATAGAACTCTAGGAACCCGGGAACCCTGTGTCCCCCATCAGGTGATCACTTGCGGTGAGCCTAGTATGTGTCTTGTTGTGTTTAAATTCTTTGTTAGACTTTATGGGGATGTTTCACCATGTGTGCTTACGTGTGTGAGAGTGTGAACATGCCGGGCTGATGTGTACGTGTGTGTGTAATCACTGACCACAAAGCCCATTACATCATTTCAACTGTATTTGGCCGTGTTGCACACTGTTTCGAAATAAAATCTATTAGTAGCTCGTTAACAAAGAGCTTCCGCACTCGATTGCAGCTCCTCTAGTACGTGTTCCATGTTATCAGTGTGTGTATACTGTGTAGCTCTGTGGAATTGTTGTAGGTACCTAATGATCCAGGAGAATGTGTTATTTACATATACCTATATGAATATATGCTGCCTTGTAGGACATCATCATGCTGGGCGAAGCGTTCCTCCACGTTCTGAACTACACACAGGAAGCCCCTGAGCACAACGCCCACAGGGACCAGAACTCACACTCACACAGCGCTCCCCCACCTGAAACCACCATGACTCAACTGGCTTCCAAATCCCCGCTGACGCCCCGGGCCTCGCGAGGTGAGCATTCTGGGTACTGTGGTGTACTTCAGAAGAATTGCTGTGGACCTAAGCAGCTTGCCACCGTGGTTGTTTTGGGCTAATCTTTTTTTTAGCTAGTCACCCACATTTCAACCCAGCCAACGTGTCCAGGTGGGCCCCACGGGGGTCAAAGATGGGCTTCCAATTGGGTTCCAATTGTTTGTGTAATAGTACACATTATCTTATTTGCACAGCCTTTTGCATGAAGTCCCTGAAGATCACTTTGGCTTCGTTGCCAGGCCACCCAGTTGGGGTCCACAAAGATTTGTCCATTGGCTCCTTATAGGCCCCCTTGTGTTTGCCCAAGTGGGGCTAATCCACGAATGGGGCCAGTCTGGGCTACAAGTGGGACCCATGTGAACTGGCCTAATAGTCAAAACAGAAATAACTGTAACCCTGCTGGGGCTAGTCCAACTGGGCACCCTTTGGGTCACGGTCATGGGATCCA
Organism: Megaleporinus macrocephalus; assembly: GCA_021613375.1. Taxonomy (NCBI): domain Eukaryota; kingdom Metazoa; phylum Chordata; class Actinopteri; order Characiformes; family Anostomidae; genus Megaleporinus; species Megaleporinus macrocephalus. The sequence continues at coordinate 3,799,447 of CM038726.1, forward strand.
GTTAGGCTAGTCCCAGCAGGGTTACAGTTATTTGTATAAACTGTATAAACTGTACCTTAACTGGGGTCCACAGTTGTAGACTTACTGGGCCTCATAACCATGACCCAAATGGCACCCAAACTGTAGCTTAACTGGGTTCTGCAATGGTAACCTAAGTGGACCCCACAATGGTAACACACCTGGGGCCCAGAACTGCAGCCAAAATGGGTCCCACAAACTGACCCAACTGGGACCTATGACTGTAGCCCAACTGGGGACCAATCAAAAAGCCACTACAAGCTCACGTAAAATCTATATGGGGCCCACGTGGACATGTTGTCTGGGTATAGGATGCTAATCACCTGGTTTATTTGCATTTGAAGCTAAAAATGTAAGAAAATTGATTCGTTGTGGGTACATAGTCATTAAAACCTTTCAAGATATCATGTAGAGATGATCCTCAGTGCTAGAGTGTACTGCTAGTCTAGCCTTTAACAGAGGGCCAACATGCACTAGAACATTTAGAAAAGGACACCTATTCTTTGGACAACTCTTGAACTCATTACCAAACTGATGAACTTGGTGGAAGAACCGATTCCTGCAATCCTGGGGCCTATCAGGCTTTTGTGTTTAGGCACAATAATCATTAGCTCATGCTACCTAAAGTTATTATCTACGATACAAGCAAGGATAGTAAGCAGGGAGCCATGTAGGCCTGATTCCTTTGATTCCTTTGATTGTTTAGCTTCACTTCATCAAAGTTTGCTTGCCTTATTGGCATCAGTTACTCTTCTTGGATGGTTGTATGCTTGTACAGGTGGACGTCTTCAATAAGAATCATTCCCACTTTCCCCTAAAACGTGTTTCTTCTTTCTGGCTAGCCGCTCGGCCTGAAGGTCGGGAGAAGCCTGTCCCTCGCCTGATTACCAAACCCAGCACGGCCCTCAGCATCCCCAGCTGCAGTGTGGAGAACCACTGGGGGATGGAGCCCTACGTTTCCGAGAGCTTCCCCAGCATCTGCAAGGCCTACCCTGACCTACAGCTGGCAGGGGACACCCTGAGGGGTCCCCACCACACGCACAACCCAGCACACCTCATCTCCCAGTCCCATGGTCCTCTTCTGCAGTCCCAGGACCTTGGCTCCCTGGAGCCCTTCGAGGAGACCGGACAGGAAGTGGGTTGCCCGGCCAAGCCGGATGAGGGCTACCTGGTGATAGAAAACATGCGAAGCACAGGCTGGGAGCCGAGGCTGACCAACTCGATGCTGAACGGCTATCTGGAGACCCAGCTGATGGAGGTCTACCGACAGCACATGCAGGACAGCCTAGCGCGCTGCGCCTCATCCTCGCTAACCACTAGCGTCGTTCCAGGGTTAGTCCCTGCCAATCTGAGCGCGTCCGGTGAACATCCGGCCAATCACGGGGACGAACGGAACTCAAGCTCCTCCCATGACAGTGTGCAATACCTCAGCACCTGTTCGGCCCCGCCCACTTCTCACTTTAGTTCACCTGTGCTGCGCATATCGTACCCTCAAGAACCGAAGTCCTGAACGCGGCCATCGGAGGCTTTGCTGACTTTGGATTGGCTGTTTTTTGAAATCCTAAGTATATAATTTCTTTCTGAATGTACCTGTTTTCTGCTTGCCAGGTATGTAGCCCATAAATCATAAAATGTTCTTTTTTGGGATTTGGTCTCAAAACTCAAGAGTACAAAGATGCAACCAGTTCCCAAGTTTCAGAACTTTTTCTTAGGACTTTTCTTAAGAACTCATTCAAGTTGGGTGTTGTTTGGTTGGTGTTGTAATAAATAAATGCAACAAACTGTAAATGTGACATATTTCTTTAAATAAATACAAAATCACCTGACAGAGCTGACAACTATGGCATTGACAAACACGTGGCGGAGTTGAAAACTGGTTGTATATTTACAAATATTGTTCTAACAATTAGTAGAGATTGGACAAGCTTTTTCCTCAGTTGCTGCTGCTTCTAGAACCTAAACGGAAAATTTATTCCACAATTGTTAGTAAAATCCTGAGATAACGGGAAGACGGAGTTGACATAACAACATTCTCTGAAATATCGAAACAGCTTACTGGGAACACCACCACTAGGGTGCTCTCAAGCAAGGCTCCTGACTCTCCAAGTTACTGCAAGGGACTTTTCCTGTAACTTACTAGCATATGTGACGGAGTTGACAGATTGAGATATTTGTTGACTTTTCAATATAGGACTCAAGAAGTCATTCAAGAAACCTAATGTTCCTAAGTAAAGACCATCATTGCATGCAGTTCAGGTGGTGTTTTAATATATAAACACAACCAATGGATCAAAACTCCTCATCTGACGGAGTTGACAGTTAGCAACGGTGTTAGCAAACGAGTGACGGAGATGAAATGTAAATGTATTATATGGAGATTCCAGAATCCTTCCAACGGTCATCCCTCCGCCTTCCAACATCTCACTGAAACAATCAAAGAAAACTGTGACTAATGATATGTCAGTAAAGTTTCTGGTTTTAAATATTTGTCTTTGTCTTGAATTGTCTCTCAACATGTCTCTTACTCACGTACAGTAATAAATAATAAGTTGTTACGTAGTGGACAGCAAGTAGGACCTCTTCCTGGTGATCAAAAGGTCATGAGTTCAAATCCCACCTTGGAACACCACCACAAGTGCGCTCTCAAGCAAGGCTCTTAACTGGCCAAGGTACTACCAGTGGGATTTTCCTGTAACTGATTGCCAAACGTGACGGAGTTGACAGATTTAGATGTTCGTCACAACCATCACTGGAGGCGTTTTGTGTTTACTCAGTTGCTGCTGCCTTTATAACCTAAACTAAATTTGCAACACAAACATGAATTATTCTCCAATTCCTCAAATTAAGGTAATGAGAAGACAGAGTTGACATATCAACATTGTCTGAAATATTGAAACATTGACACATAGCAGAGTTTAGCGGAGTTGACTTCCTAATATAGGACACAAGAAGTCATTCAAGAAACGCAATGTTCTTAAGTAAAGACTATCATTGCATGCAGTTCAGGTGGTGTTTTAATATATAAACACAAGAATTGGAACAAAACACCTCATCTGGCGGAGTTGACCGTTAGTCTTGGCAAACGTGTGATGGAGATGAAATGTAAATGCATTATATGGAGATTCCAGAATCCTTCCAACGGTCATCCCTCCGCCTTTTTCTGGTTTAAATATTTGTCTTTGTTGTGGAACGTCTTCAGTTGTCTCTCAACATGTCTCTTTCTTATTCATGTACAGTAATAATAAGGGGTTACGTAGTGGACAGCAATGGGACAAATGCCTGGTGATCAAAAGGTCATGAGCTTGATACAGACCGGGACTCGGTTGAACCCCACTGGTGAGTCTTCAGGTTCTTCATGAAGACCTGGATGTTGTCTGGGTACCGTATTGAGAATGTATTGATGTGAAAGATTTGTGTGACTATTGACCTTCATGTCTTTCATGACTATTGATTACCTGTACCTGTATGTAGTGTTACAGTTTACCTGAAGGTGAAGGTAGTTCTAATGATATCTGGTGGTGAGAATACACTTATTGATCAGATAAGGGCTTTTAAACTATCAGCTTAAGTAGTTAGTAGTCCTGCTCAGGGACTACTTATGCCCCACAACACCCTGCAGGTGTCCCTCCATCATGGTTGGACATTTAGTGTATTCTTACTCATTTCATATATTAAATATCTGTGGTGGACGTCTGGTTATTAGTGAGACAGCTCAGAACAAAGTTTAGTTTTGTTTTCTCCTTTGGTTTTGGCACCACCTGCTGGTCGAATTTAGGAACTGCGCCCAGACAGAAAGGTATATCCGCCCTCTGCTGGCCACGATTGCAACTGCAGTCAATGTCACTAGACCACACGGACAATGTCAATGCTTTTCCCACCATCACAGACTGCCGTTCACATCAGGTGGCCACAATTAATGATGTATAACTGATTCTAAGAATGAATTATGATGATGCAGGATGAGCTCATTACAATACATGCTTATTAATAGAAATGAAGAACTGATTATAAACCAGCAGCCGTATGCGGATCTAAACGATGGAGAAATGATCCGAGTGCTTCTGGCTGCCTCCAGTGAGCTCTGGGCTTCTATCTCATGATGTGTGACTGACGTCAGAGCGGGAGGGTGCATGAACACACACACATACATATGACAGCGTGTAGGTTAATCCATAATGCTCTGCAGGAGTATAGAGAGCAGCACGTGTTTATTTCATTGCCAGTCAAGTATAATTTGTGGGTCCAGTGTTTTCTTGTTTTTCTGCTCGGTTATTATATAACACATTCCTGCTGTCAGAACAAAATATCTTCATTTTTCTTGTTTTCCAGTTTTTGACATCATTTAAAAACGACTGTTACCATTTACGCTGTGTGCAAATTTGAGGATGAAAGGAGCAGAAGAAACGGCCCAAAATGACTTGTAAAGACGTCTGGTTCCATTGACTTGTATTGAAAGTTGAGTGTTTCTTTGCTTCTCCTGTAAAGTTACCATTTAAGAGATGTGAGGTTTATATATTCTACTTCCACAGCCATACAGACCTAAATTCCTATGTGTCTAATCTACAGTTATACTGACTCTCACTCCTCTATGTGTCTAATCCATAGTCATACTGACCCTCACTCCTCTATGTGTCTAATCTACAGTCATACTGACCCTCACTCCTCTATGTGTCTAATCCATAGTCATACTGATTCTCACTCCTCTGTGTCTAATCCAAAGTCATACTGACCCTCACTCCTCTATGTGTCTAATCTACAGTTATACTGACCCTCACTCCTCTATGTGTCTAATCTACAGTTATACTGACCCTCACTCCTCTATGTGTCTAATCTACAGTCATACTGACCCTCACTCCTCTGTGTCTAACCCACAAACATACTCACTCTTACTCCTCTATGTGTCTAATCTACAGTTACTCTGACCCTCACTCCTCTGTGCCTAATCCAAAGTCATACTGACCCTCACTCCATTATGTGTCTAATCTACAGTTATACTGACCCTCACTCCTCTATGTGTCTAATCTACAGTTATACTGACTCTCACTCCTCTATGTGTCTAATCTACAGTCATACTGACCCTCACTCCTCTATGTGTCTAATCTACAGTCATACTGACCCTCACTCCTCTATGTGTCTAATCCATAGTCATAGTGACCCTCACTCCTCTATGTGTCTAATCTACAGTCATACTGACCCTCACTCCTCTATGTGTCTAATCTACAGTCATACTGACCCTCACTCCTCTATGTGTCTAATCCATAGTCATACTGACCCTCACTCCTCTATGTGTCTAATCTACAGTTATACTGACTCTCACTCCTCTATGTGTCTAATCTACAGTTATACTGACCCTCACTCCTCTATGTGTCTAATCTACAGTCATACTGACCCTCACTCCTCTATGTGTCTAATCCATAGTCATACTGACCCTCACTCCTCTATGTGTCTAATCTACAGTCATACTGACCCTCACTCCTCTATGTGTCTAATCTACAGTCATACTGACCCTCACTCCTCTATGTGTCTAATCCATAGTCATACTGACCCTCACTCCTCTATGTGTCTAATCTACAATTATACTGACTCTCACTCCTCTATGTGTCTAATCCATAGTCATACTGACCCTCACTCCTCTGTGTCTAATCTACAGTTATACTGACTCTCACTCCTCTATGTGTCTAATCTACAGTTATACTGACCCTCACTCCTCTATGTGTCTAATCTACAGTCATACTGACCCTCACTCCTCTATGTGTCTAATCCATAGTCATACTGACCCTCACTCCTCTATGTGTCCAATCTACAGTCATACTGATTCTCACTCCTCTGTGTCTAATCCAAAGTCATACTGACCCTCACTCCTCTATGTGTCTAATCCAAAGTCATACTGACCCCTCACTCCTCTATGTGTCTAATCTACAGTCATACTGACCTTCACTGCTCTATGTGTCTAATCCAAAGTCATACTGACCCTCACTCCTCTATGTGTCTAATCTACAGTCATACTGACTTTCACTATTCTATGTGTCTAATCCATAGTCATACTGACCCTCACTTCTCTATGTGTCTAATCTATAGTCATACTGACCCTCACTCCTCTATGTGTCTATTCTACAGTCATACTGACTCTCACTCCTCCATATGTCTAATCTACAGTCATACTGACTCTCACTCCTCTATGTGTCTAATCTACAGTCATACTGACTCTCACTCCTCCATATGTCTAATCTACAGTCATACTGACCCTCACTCCTCTATGTGTCTAATCCATAGTCATACTGACTCTCACTCCTCCATGTGTCTAATCTACAGTCATACTGACTCTCACTCCTCTATGTGTCTAATCTACAGTCATACTGACTCTCACTCCTCCATATGTCTAATCTACAGTCATACTGACCCTCACTCCTCCATGTGTCTAATCTACAGTCATACTGACCCTCACTCCTCTGTGTCTAATCCATAGTCATACTGACCCTCACTCCACTATGTGTCTAATCTACAGTTAAACTGACTCTCACTCCTCTATGTGTCTAATCTACAGTTATACTGACCCTCACTCCTCTATGAGTCTAATCTACAGTCATACTGACCCTCACTCCTCTATGTGTCTAATCTACAGTCATACTGACCCTCACTCCTCTATGTGTCTATTCTACAGTCATACTGACTCTCACTCCTCTATGTGTCTAATCTACAGTCATACTGACTCTCACTCCTCCATATGTCTAATCTACAGTCATACTGACCCTCACTCCTCCATGTGTCTAATCTACAGTCATACTGACCCTCACTCCTCTATGTGTCTAATCCATAGTCATACTGACCCTCACTCCACTATGTGTCTAATCTACAGTTAAACTGACTCTCACTCCTCTATGTGTCTAATCTACAGTTATACTAATCCTCACTCCTCTATGTGTCTAATCTACAGTCATACTGACCCTCACTCCTCTATGTGTCTAATCTACAGTCATAGTGACCCTCACTCCTCTATGTGTCTAATCTACAGTCATACTGACCCTCACTCCTCTATGTGTCTAATCTATAGTCATACTGACCCTCACTCCTTTATGTGTCTAATCTACAGTCATACTGACCCTCACTCCTCTATGTGTCTAATCCACAGTCATACTGACCCTCACTCCTCTATGTGTCTAATCTACAGTCATACTGACCCTCACTCCTCTATGTGTCTAATCCATAGTCATACTGACCCTCACTCCTCTATGTGTCTAATCTACAGTTATACTGACTCTCACTCCTCTATGTGTCTAACCCATAGTCATACTGACCCTCACTCCTCTATGTGTCTAATCTACAGTTATACTGACTCTCACTCCTCTATGTGTCTAATCTACAGTTATACTGACCCTCACTCCTCTATGTGTCTAATCTACAGTCATACTGACCCTCACTCCTCTATGTGTCTAATCCATAGTCATACTGACCCTCACTCCTCTATGTGTCCAATCTACAGTCATACTGATTCTCACTCCTCTGTGTCTAATCCAAAGTCATACTGACCCTCACTCCTCTATGTGTCTAATCCAAAGTCATACTGACCCTCACTCCTCTATGTGTCTAATCTACAGTCATACTGACCTTCACTCCTCTATGTGTCTAATCCAAAGTCATACTGACCCTCACTCCTCTATGTGTCTAATCTACAGTCATACTGACTTTCACTATTCTATGTGTCTAATCCATAGTCATACTGACCCTCACTTCTCTATGTGTCTAATCTATAGTCATACTGACCCTCACTCCTCTATGTGTCTATTCTACAGTCATACTGACTCTCACTCCTCCATATGTCTAATCTACAGTCATACTGACTCTCACTCCTCTATGTGTCTAATCTACAGTCATACTGACTCTCACTCCTCCATATGTCTAATCTACAGTCATACTGACCCTCACTCCTCCATGTGTCTAATCTACAGTCATACTGACTCTCACTCCTCTATGTGTCTAATCTACAGTCATACTGACTCTCACTCCTCCATATGTCTAATCTACAGTCATACTGACCCTCACTCCACTATGTGTCTAATCTACAGTTAAACTGACTCTCACTCCTCTATGTGTCTAATCTACAGTTATACTGACCCTCACACCTCTATGTGTCTAATCTACAGTCATACTGACCCTCACTCCTCTATGTGTCTAATCTACAGTCATACTGACCCTCACTCCTCTATGTGTCTAATCTACAGTCATACTGGACCATCACTCCTCTATTTGTCTAATCTATAGTCATACTGACCCTCACTCCTCTATGTGTCTAATCTACAGTCATACTGACCCTCACTCCTCTATGTGTCTAATCCATAGTCATACTGACCCTCACTCCTCTATGTGTCTAATCCATAGTCATACTGACCCTCACTCCTCTATGTGTCTAATCTACAGTTACTGACTCTCACTCCTCTATGTGTCTAATCTACAGTCATACTGACCTCACTCCTCTATGTGTCTAATCTACAGTCATACTGACCCTCACTCCTCCATGTGTCCAATCTACAGTCATACTGACTCACTCCTCTGTGTCTAATCCAGTCATACTGACCTCACTCCTCTATGTGTCTAATCCAGTCATACTGACCTCACTCCTCCATGTGCTAATCTACAGTCATACTGACCTCACTCCTCTATGTGTCTAATCTAAGTCACACTGACCCTCATTCCTCTATGTGTCTAATCCACAGTCATACTGACCCTCACTCCTCTATGTGTCTAATCCACAGTCATACTGACCCTCACTCCTCTATGTGTCTAATCCAGTCATACTGACCTTCACTCCTCTATGTGTCTAATCCAGTCATACTGACCTTTACTCCTCTATGTGTCTAATCCAGTCATACTGACCCTCACTCCTCTATGTGTCTAATCTACAGTCATACTGACCCTCACTCCTCTATGTGTCTAATCTGCAGTCATACTGACCCTCACTCCTCTATGTGTCTAATCTACAGTCATACTGACCCTCACTCCTCTGTGTCTAACCACACATACTGACTCACTCCTCTATGTGTCTAATCTACAGTTACTGACCCTCACTCCTCTATGTGTCTAATCCAAGTCATACTGACCCTCACTCCTCTATGTGTCTAATCTACAGTTATACTGACCTCACTCCTCTATGTGTCTAATCTACAGTCTACTGACCTCACTCCTCTATGTGTCTAATCTACAGTCATACTGACCTCACTCCTCTATGTGTCTAATCTACAGTCATACTGACCCTCACTCCTCTATGTGTCTAATCCATAGTCATACTGACCCTCACTCCTCTATGTGTCTAATCTACAGTCATACTGACCCTCACTCCTCTATGTGTCTAATCTACAGTCATACTGACCCTCACTCCTCTATGTGTCTAATCCATAGTCATACTGACCCTCACTCCTCTATGTGTCTAATCTACAGTTATACTGACTCTCACTCCTCTATGTGTCTAATCTACAGTTATACTGACCCTCACTCCTCTATGTGTCTAATCTACAGTCATACTGACCCTCACTCCTCTATGTGTCTAATCCATAGTCATACTGACCCTCACTCCTCTATGTGTCTAATCTACAGTCATACTGACCCTCACTCCTCTATGTGTCTAATCTACAGTCATACTGACCCTCACTCCTCTATGTGTCTAATCCATAGTCATACTGACCCTCACTCCTCTATGTGTCTAATCTACAATTATACTGACTCTCACTCCTCTATGTGTTCTAATCCATAGTCATACTGACCCTCACTCCTCTGTGTCTAATCTACAGTTATACTGACTCTCACTCCTCTATGTGTCTAATCTACAGTTATACTGACCCTCACTCCTCTATGTGTCTAATCTACAGGTCATACTGACCCTCACTCCTCTATGTGTCTAATCCATAGTCATACTGACCCTCACTCCTCTATGTGTCCAATCTACAGTCATACTGATTCTCACTCCTCTGTGTCTAATCCAAAGTCATACTGACCCTCACTCCTCTATGTGTCTAATCCAAAGTCATACTGACCCTCACTCCTCTATGTGTCTAATCTACAGTCATACTGACCTTCACTGCTCTATGTGTCTAATCCAAAGTCATACTGACCCTCACTCCTCTATGTGTCTAATCTACAGTCATACTGACTTTCACTATTCTATGTGTCTAATCCATAGTCATACTGACCCTCACTTCTCTATGTGTCTAATCTATAGTCATACTGACCCTCACTCCTCTATGTGTCTATTCTACAGTCATACTGACTCTCACTCCTCCATATGTCTAATCTACAGTCATACTGACTCTCACTCCTCTATGTGTCCTAATCTACAGTCATACTGACTCTCACTCCTCATATGGTCTAATCTACAGTCATACTGACCCTCACTCCTCTATGTGTCTAATCCATAGTCATACTGACTCTCACTCCTCCATGTGTCTAATCTACAGTCATACTGACCCTCACTCCTCTATGTGTCTAATCTACAGTCATACTGACTCTCACTCCTCCATATGTCTAATCTACAGTCATACTGACCCTCACTCCTCCATGTGTCTAATCTACAGTCATACTGACCCTCACTCCTCTGTGTCTAATCCATAGTCATACTGACCCTCACTCCACTATGTGTCTAATCTACAGTTAAACTGACTCTCACTCCTCTATGTGTCTAATCTACAGTTATACTGACCCTCACTCCTCTATGAGTCTAATCTACAGTCATACTGACCCTCACTCCTCTATGTGTCTAATCTACAGTCATACTGACCCTCACTCCTCTATGTGTCTATTCTACAGTCATACTGACTCTCACTCCTCTATGTGTCTAATCTACAGTCATACTGACTCTCACTCCTCCATATGTCTAATCTACAGTCATACTGACCCTCACTCCTCCATGTGTCTAATCTACAGTCATACTGACCCTCACTCCTCTATGTGTCTAATCCATAGTCATACTGACCCTCACTCCACTATGTGTCTAATCTACAGTTAAACTGACTCTCACTCCTCTATGTGTCTAATCTACAGTTATACTAACCCTCACTCCTCTATGTATCTAATCTACAGTCATACTGACCCTCACTCCTCTATGTGTCTAATCTACAGTCATAGTGACCCTCACTCCTCTATGTGTCTAATCTACAGTCATACTGACCCTCACTCCTCTATGTGTCTAATCTATAGTCATACTGACCCTCACTCCTTTATGTGTCTAATCTACAGTCATACTGACCCTCACTCCTCTATGTGTCTAATCCACAGTCATACTGACCCTCACTCCTCTATGTGTCTAATCTACAGTCATACTGACCCTCACTCCTCTATGTGTCTAATCCATAGTCATACTGACCCTCACTCCTCTATGTGTCTAATCTACAGTTATACTGACTCTCACTCCTCTATGTGTCTAACCCATAGTCATACTGACCCTCACTCCTCTATGTGTCTAATCTACAGTTATACTGACTCTCACTCCTCTATGTGTCTAATCTACAGTTATACTGACCCTCACTCCTCTATGTGTCTAATCTACAGTCATACTGACCCTCACTCCTCTATGTGTCTAATCCATAGTCATACTGACCCTCACCTCCTCTATGTGTCCAATCTACAGTCATACTGATTCTCACTCCTCTGTGTCTAATCCAAAGTCATACTGACCCTCACTCCTCTATGTGTCTAATCCAAAGTCATACTGACCCTCACTCCTCTATGTGTCTAATCTACAGTCATACTGACCTTCACTCCTCTATGTGTCTAATCCAAAGTCATACTGACCCTCACTCCTCTATGTGTCTAATCTACAGTCATACTGACTTTCACTATTCTATGTGTCTAATCCATAGTCATACTGACCCTCACTTCTCTATGTGTCTAATCTATAGTCATACTGACCCTCACTCCTCTATGTGTCTATTCTACCAGTCATACTGACTCCTCACTCCTCCATATGTCTAATCTACAGTCATACTGACTCTCACTCCTCTATGTGTCTAATCTACAGTCATACTGACTCTCACTCCTCCATATGTCTAATCTACAGTCATACTGACCCTCACTCCTCCATGTGTCTAATCTACAGTCATACTGACTCTCACTCCTCTATGTGTCTAATCTACAGTCATACTGACTCTCACTCCTCCATATGTCTAATCTACAGTCATACTGACCCTCACTCCACTATGTGTCTAATCTACAGTTAAACTGACTCTCACTCCTCTATGTGTCTAATCTACAGTTATACTGACCCTCACACCTCTATGTGTCTAATCTACAGTCATACTGACCCTCACTCCTCTATGTGTCTAATCTACAGTCATACTGACCCTCACTCCTCTATGTGTCTAATCTACAGTCATACTGACCATCACTCCTCTATTTGTCTAATCTATAGTCATACTGACCCTCACTCCTCTATGTGTCTAATCTACAGTCATACTGACCCTCACTCCTCTATGTGTCTAATCCATAGTCATACTGACCCTCACTCCTCTATGTGTCTAATCTACAGTTATACTGACTCTCACTCCTCTATGTGTCTAATCCATAGTCATACTGACCCTCACTCCTCTATGTGTCTAATCTACAGTTATACTGACTCTCACTCCTCTATGTGTCTAATCTACAGTTATACTGACCCTCACTCCTCTATGTGTCTAATCTACAGTCATACTGACCCTCACTCCTCTATGTGTCTAATCCATAGTCATACTGACCCTCACTCCTCTATGTGTCCAATCTACAGTCATACTGATTCTCACTCCTCTGTGTCTAATCCAAAGTAATACTGACCCTCACTCCTCTATGTGTCTAATCCAAAGTCATACTGACCCTCACTCCTCTATGTGCCTAATCTACAGTCATACTGACCTTCACTCCTCTATGTGTCTAATCCAAAGTCATACTGACCCTCACTCCTCTATGTGTCTAATCTACAGTCATACTGACTTTCACTATTCTATGTGTCTAATCCATAGTCATACTGACCCTCACTTCGCTATGTGTCTAATCTATAGTCATACTGACCCTCACTCCTCTATGTGTCTATTCTACAGTCATACTGACTCTCACTCCTCCATATGTCTAATCTACAGTCATACTGACTCTCACTCCTCTATGTGTCTAATCTACAGTCATACTGACTCTCACTCCTCCATATGTCTAATCTACAGTCATACTGACCCTCACTCCTCTATGTGTCTAATCCATAGTCATACTGACTCTCACTCCTCCATGTGTCTAATCTACAGTCATACTGACTCTCACTCCTCTATGTGTCTAATCTACAGTCATACTGACTCTCACTCCTCCATATGTCTAATCTACAGTCATACTGACCCTCACTCCTCCATGTGTCTAATCTACAGTCATACTGACCCTCACTCCTCTATGTGTCTAATCCATAGTCATACTGACCCTCACTCCACTATGTGTCTAATCTACAGTTAAACTGACTCTCACTCCTCTATGTGTCTAATCTACAGTTATACTGACCCTCACTCTTCTATGAGTCTAATCTACAGTCATACTGACCCTCACTCCTCTATGTGTCTAATCTACAGTCATACTGACCCTCACTCCTCTATGTGTCTAATCTACAGTCATACTGACCCTCACTCCTCTATGTGTCTAATCCATAGTCATACTGACCCTCACTCCTCTATGTGTCTAATCTACAGTCATACTGACCCTCACTCCTCTATGTGTCTAATCTACAGTCATACTGACCCTCACTCCTCTATGTGTCTAATCCATAGTCATACTGACCCTCACTCCTCTATGTGTCTAATCTACAGTTATACTGACTCTCACTCCTCTATGTGTCTAATCCATAGTCATACTGACCCTCACTCCTCTATGTGTCTAATCTACAGTTATACTGACTCTCACTCCTCTATGTGTCTAATCTACAGTTATACTGACCCTCACTCCTCTATGTGTCTAATCTACAGTCATACTGACCCTCACTCCTCTATGTGTCTAATCTACAGTCATACTGACCCTCACTCCTCTATGTGTCTAATCTACAGTCATACTGACTCTCACTCCTCTATGTGTCTAATCTACAGTTATACTGACCCTCACTCCTCTATGTGTCTAATCTACAGTCATACTGACCCTCACTCCTCTATGTGTCTAATCCATAGTCATACTGACCCTCACTCCTCTATGTGTCCAATCTACAGTCATACTGATTCTCACTCCTCTGTGTCTAATCCAAAGTCATACTGACCCTCACTCCTCTATGTGTCTAATCCAAAGTCATACTGACCCTCACTCCTCTATGTGTCTAATCTACAGTCATACTGACCTTCATTCCTATATGTGTCTAATCCAAAGTCATACTGACCCTCACTCCTCTATGTGTCTAATCTACAGTCATACTGACTTTCACTATTCTATGTGTCTAATCCATAGTCATACTGACCCTCACTCCTCTGTGTCTAATCCAAAGTCATACTGACCCTCACTTCTCTATGTGTCTAATCTATAGTCATACTGACCCTCACTCCTCTATGTGTCTATTCTACAGTCATACTGACTCTCACTCCTCCATATGTCTAATCTACAGTCATACTGA
>CM038726.1:3821545-3839045 GCA_021613375.1 Megaleporinus macrocephalus
GCCGTTTTCCTCGCGCTGCGGAACGGCGTGTCCGTAGACGGCGCGAGCGAGAGCGCTCATGCGCGGGACATGATGACGGAGTCTGTGGGGAAGCAGCGGAACGCGAGACCACCCCCCCCCCCCAAACCCCCCAACGCAAATACACCAGTCCACACAGTGGGTGTCGTAACCCCGTTAGCGCTCGCGCTCGTTACGGAACCCGTCAATCGCGAGCGCCACTGCTTTAGGCCGCGCGGTCTCGGTTGGGCCGCTATGGCACGAGATTCGGTTCCGATAGACAGCGCGAGACGTAGCTGAGATTTCTAATCTAATAGTGACTCACGCGCAGATCCCAGCTGTGAACACTTATAGGCCCATAAACAATACACCCCGCGACCACCAACCACCCCCCACCCCCCAGTGCTAAACGAACCGTTGAATTAAAACGTAAATAAACACTGCGGGTACGTATTCATGTAGATAGAAGAACCGTTTTTGGTTCTCTATGGAGCCTGTATCTGAGATGAAATGAGATGTTCCAGTGTGAAGAACCTTTTCAGAAACTTTAAAGAAGCTCTACAGAATATACAGGTTCTGGCCCTCAGATAGAACTCTACATCCAAACCCAGGACTATCTAACAACCTCAGTCTTAGGAGTGTAGGTGTTTGTTCACCTACGCTGAAAGGCTTCAACGCTGCACCTGTGATCTCCAGACAATGAGAACATGTGAAGAGCTTGCCTGAACAACTTTGAGGAAAACTGGTGCAAGATGTGTTCTCAAATGAAAATACACAAACAGCCCAGGGTTGAAATGGACGCAACACTAGACAATCAGGAAGTATTTCTCCAGAGACGCAGAATTCCAAACAACTACCAAAAATCCAGAGTTCCAATATTTCGAACTCCAGAGTTCTAGAATTCGAAGCAGTTGCTCCAGAATTCCAGAAGTATAAACAATTGCTCCAAAATAATGAACAATTCCAGAATTATAAACAATTACTCAAGAATTCCAGAATTTAACGCAATTGCTCCAAAGTTCTAGGATTCTGAATAATTTCTCTAAAGTTCCAGAATTCTAAATAATTACTCCAAAGTTCCAGGAATCTAAACAATTATTCCAAAGTTTCAGAATTCTAAACAATTACTTTAAAGTTCCAGAATTCTGGATAATTACTCCATAGTTTCAGAAATCTAAATAATTACTCCAAAGTTCCAGGAATCTAAACAATTACTCCAAAGTTTTAGAATCCTAAACAATTACTTTAAAGTTCCAGAATTCTGAACAACTACTCCATAGTTTCAGAAATCTAAACAATTACTCCAAAGTCCCAGAATGCTGAATAATTATGGCAAAGTTCCAGAATTCTGAATAATTACTTTATAGTTCCAGAATTTCGAAAAAATACTCCAGAGTTCCAGAATTCTAAATAATTACTCTAAAGTTCCAGGAATCTAAACAATTATTCCAAAGTTTCAGAATTCTAAACAATTACTTTAAAGTTCCAGAATTCTGAATAATTACTCCATAGTTTCAAAAATCTAAACAATTACTCCAAAGTTTCAGAATCCTAAACAATTACTTTAAAGTTCCAGAATTCTGAACAATTACTCCATAGTTTCAGAAATCTAAACAATTACTCCAAAGTTCCAGAATTCTGAATAATTACTCCAAAGTTCCAGAATTCTAAACAATTACTTTATAGTTCCAGAATTCTAAACAATTACTTTATAGTTCCAGAATTTCGAATAATTACTCCAGAGTATCAGAATTCTGAACATTTACTCCAGAGTTTCAGAAGTCTAAACAATTACTCCAGAGTTCCAGAATTCTGAATAATTACTTTATAGTTCCAGAATTCTGAACAATTATTCCAAAGTTTTAGAATTCTAAACAATTACTCCAAAGTTTCAGAAGTCTAAACAATTACTCCAAAGTCCCAGAATGCTGAATAATTATGGCAGAGTTCCAGAATTTTAAACAATTACTTTATAGTTCCAGAATTCTAAACAATTACTTTATAGTTCCAGAATTCTGAACAATTACTCCAAAGTTCCAGAATTCTGAATAATTACTCCAAAGTTCCAGAATTCTAAACAATTACTTTATAGTTCCAGAATTTCGAAAAATTACTCCAGAGTTCCAGAATTCTAAATAATTACTCCAGAGTATCAGAATTCTGAACATTTACTCCAGAGTTTCAGAATTCTATATAATTACTCCAGAGTTCCAGAATTCTAAATAATTACTCCAGAGTATCAGAATTCTGAACATTTACTCCAGAGTTTCAGAAGTCTAAACAATTACTCCAGAGTTCCAGAATTCTATATAATTACTCCAGAGTTTCAGAATTCTGAACATTTACTCCAGAGTTTCAGAAATCTAAACAATTACTCCAAAGTTCCAGAATTCTGAATAATTACTCCATAGTTCCAGAATTCTAAACAATTACTTTATAGTTCCAGAATTCTGAACAATAATTCCAAAGTTCCAGAATTCTAAACAATTACTTTATAGTTCCAGAATTCTGAACAATTATTCCAAAGTTTCAGAATTCTAAACAATTACTCCACAGTTCCAGAATTCTGAACAATTACTTCACAGTTCCAGAATTCTAAATAATTACTTCAGAGTTTTAGAATTCTGAATAATTACTCCAAAGTTCCAGAATTCGGAATAATTACTCCAAATTTCCAAACAATGAGCATGTTTACATGCACAGAAAACTTGCCAAGGAAGATGTGACAAGCATATTGTACTTAACACAAACTTTGGAATTCAGCGTTCTAGAATACTGCAGTATTAGTGTACAGAAATCTAAAGCTTTACTCCATTGTTCTATAATTTCAAACTACTCTGGAATTACTCAGAATTTTCAAAACCTCCTGAGTTTAGAGTTTCCACAAAGTAATATTCCAAAATATATTCCAGAATTCCGGAATTCTAAGCTATTTCTCCAGAATTCTCATAAGCTCTAAAATTGTAAACAATTATACTAAAGTTTCAGAATTTTAAACTATTACTCTGCAGTGAAACTACTAAAATGTGATGTGGAACTATTACTCTGAATTCCTCTGAATTATATATATATATATATATATATATATATATATATATATATATATATATATATATATATATATATATATATATATACTACATGCCTGTGCAGGGTTAACCAGTCTAGCAATGTTATTATTGTTTTGCTATACATTCCGTTTACATTACAGCATCACTTGAATGTAGTAAGCTTGCATACTATAACAATCCACCATGCAGGCTCATGGGACGCTCTGGACTTGTAATAAGAAAGACTTTTAAGTCTTGGAAATAGATGTGGCTGGTGGCCAAAATCTGTATATATGTTCTTATCATGCTATGTTGTGTGGGCTGACTAGTGGTGCAGTATTGGTACCTACCATCAGGGGAAGCTGTGCGGCTGGAGGTGACCTGACCACTATCCTAGCTGTACTCTCTGCTGTGTTCAGTAAAGAAGCATGCATATGATTCAATATGTTTCTTGCATATTCTTATTCTACCTTGATGCCACATTGGTGTCAGAAGTGGGATCACCACCCAGCAGACTGCAGGAAAATTGAAAGCTCTATTGCGAGTACTGTGTTGTGGTAAACGATATACAAGGGAAAGTATATTCATGGTTAAAGAACATTGCATTCATAAAAATAGAATATAAAGTCATGAAAACAAACAATCACCTTTATATGAGTAGTTGTTACTGTGGTACAATACTAGAGTACAATACTTCATGTCAGAAACTTTTGAAACTACTTTTTAATACTTTTAATTTTTAACATACTGTTTTAAACACAGTTTATGTTCATCTAAACTTCAATACACAATGTCATTAAGTATGCTAGCATAGATAAAAACAATAGTAGCCACCTTATTAATTTCTAAACTTTATCTGTACTTTATTTCATATTTATAGATAAAAGTTACCACATAATCAGATTTATTATCAATCACTGAACAGCTCTACACTGTTTGAGGCGAATGCGTGATGCTATAGGGATGTAGTTAGCCTAATGCTAACCCATTGCAATGCAACAACCATCTTTTGTGAGCTGTATTAGCTTCGTGGCTCCAGTAATGATTACTTAAACCAAACATGCTTCCCATTTGAGAAGCTTGCTAAGCTAACTTTGTTAGACATTGTTTGGTAGACTTGTACCTGTACAGCCTGTGAAACTACACAATGTGGGTTTTGGGGGATTGCGGATGTGAAGAAGAACATTTTGTGGTGTAGGTTGTATTTTGGCCTTCTTCCCCAAGGAGATGAATCTGATGATTGAAAGACAATTCAAAGAGAACTGAAGTCAAAACTTGGTGAAGGTCATGTTTACTGAGGATGTAAATGAATTATTTATTATTGTAATCAAATCTTTGTCTGTGTTGGTTTTGAGATCATTTAAGACCTTAAGATCAAGCCGGGCCTTCTTTTTGAACCTGTATTTGAGAGGTAATCATGGAAAGACATATGACTTGTAAATTATTAGTATGAATTGTACAGGTTTCACAAAATTTTATCAATTTCATTGTGGAAATTAGTCTTGGAAAAATGAATTTCAGCCGGTTTTAGTACATAACCCAACAGAAAGTCACGCAAATATAATATATTAAAATGTCTTGGGCTTTGGTAGCCATTGGAATACATGCCATTCCTGATACTTTCATGAAATGGCACTATGTAGGCTTGGGGGATTTGAGAGTGTAGAGGAACATTTTGTAGCATAGGTCTGAAAGAGAATTCAAAGAGAAGTCAGTCAATACTTGGTGAAGGTGGTGCTTTCTGAAGATGTAAGTGAATTACCTATTATTTCCATTGAATCTTTATCTGTTTTGATTTCATTTGAGACCTAAAAATCAAGTCAGACCTTCTTTTTGAGCGTGCATGTGAGATGTAAATATGTAAAGACAAATTATTCTTATAAATTTTACAGGTTCCACAACATTTTATCCATTTCATTGTGGAAATGAATCTTGTTACAATTAATTGCAACTGGTTTAAATACATAACCTGACAGAAAGCAGACAAAATATAATATCAAATATAAGAAAAATGCAGGACATGGATGTCTTGGGCTTTGGTGGCCATTGAGATACATGCCATTCCTGATACCTTAATCAAACGGCGCTATGTAGGTTCGCGGGATTTGGAGACCCCTCTGGTGAAAATGGTGTAATTGTATTCTGAGTTCAGAAGATCATTTTGGGATGTAGGTTGCGTTTCGGCCTCCTTCCCCAAGGAGATGAATCTTATGATTGAAAGAGTATTCAAAGAGAACTCAAGTCAAAACTTGTTGAAGGTTGTGTTTTCTGAGGATGTGAGGAAACTTGATCTATTATTGCCATTGAATCTTTATCCATGTTGATTTTGAAATCATTTGAGACCTATAGGTCAAGCTGGACCTTCTTTTTTGAGCCTGTATGTGAGATGAAATCATGGAAAGACATATGGAAAAATTAATTGCAGCTGGTTTTAGTACATAACTCGACAGAAAGTAGACGAAATGTAACAATAAATATAATAAAAATGCAGGATATGGGTCTTAAAATATCTTGGGCTTTGGTAGCTATTGAAATACATGGCATTCCCAATACTTTTATGAAATCGCACTATGTAGGCTTGGGGGATTTGAGAGTGCAGAAGAACACTTTGTAGCATTGATTTGAAAAAGAATTCAAAGAGAACTCAGTCAAAACTTGGTGAAGGTTGTGTTTTCTGAAGATGTAAGTGAATTACCTATTATTTCCATTGAATCTTTATCTGTTTTGATTTTGAAATCATTTGAGACGTAAAAATCAAGTCAGACCGTGTATGTGAGATGTAAATATGTAAAGGCATAAATTTTACAGGTTCCACAACATTTTATCCATTTCATTGTGGAAATGAATCTTGCTACAATCAATTGCAACTGGTTTTAGTACATAACCTGACAGAAAGCAGACAAAATATAATATCAAATATGAGAAAAATGCAGGACATGGATGTCTTGGGCTTTGGTGGCCATTGAGATACATGCCACTCCTGATACCTTAATCAAACGGCGCTATGTAGGTTCGCGGGATTTGGAGACCCCTCTGGTGAAAATGGTGTAATTGTATTCTGAGTTCAGAAGATCATTTTGGGATGTAGGTTGCATTTCGGCCTCCTTCCCCAAGGAGATGAATCTTATGATTGAAAGAGAATTCAAAGAGAACTCAAGTCAAAACTTGGTAAAGGTTGTGTTTTCTGAGGATGTGAGGAAAATGTATCTATTATTGCCATTGAATCTTTATCCATGTTGATTTTGAGATCATTTGAGACCTATAGGTCAAGCTGGACCTTCTTTTTTGAGCCTGTATGTGAGATGAAATCATGGAAGGACATATGGAAAAATGAATTGCAGCTGGTTTTAGTACATCTGAGAGAAAGTAGACGAAATGTAGCAATAAATATAATAAAAAAGCAGGATATGGGTCTTAAAATGTCTTGGGCTTTGGTAGCCATTGGAATACATGCCATTTCTGATACTTTCATGAAATGGCACTATGTAGGCTTGGAGAGAATTCAAAGAGAACTTAGTCAAAACCTATTATTTCCATTGAATCTTTATCTGTTTTGATTTTGAGATCATTTGAGACCTAAAAATCAAGTCAGACCGTGTATGTGAGACGTGAATATGTAAAGACAGAAATTATTCTTTTAAATTTTACAGGTTCCACAACATTTTATCCATTTCATTGTGTAAATAAAACTTGTTAAAATGAATTGCTGGTGGTTTTAGTACATAACATAATAATAATATAATATTAAATATAAGAAAAATGCAGGACATGGGTCTTAAAATGTCCTGGGCTTTAAATGTCCTTTACATGCCCTGGCCTGATGCAGGCTAGCGTTAGCATCCTAGGTAATACAGCAGTGTGTGAATGCACTGAACACGTATGTCTGTGTGTGTATCAGCGTGATCTGTGTTGCTGTGTGGTGGCAAGTGTCAGCCTGTGTGTGTGCGAGGGGTTTCCTCTGGTGGTGACTCATCCATCTCAGCGGGAAGCCGCTAGACGTTTGTCTTTAACGACTGATGTGAGAGCAGTTTAGCCGCGGCTCTCAGTCCCTGTCGCACAGCGCAGGGGACTTCAGGGTTTCCCTCGCTCCGATATCCTTACTCAGCTCACTAGCGGCTTCACAATGCCCTGCTGCTTTGAATCCAGCATTCCCAGTTCAGGAATCTGCTCGCTTCTGTGATTTGGCACTGGAGCTACTGGGGCTAATGTTGCTAACATGCAAGGTTGCATGTCTGAATCAGCGTACGCTCGTCTCGGACCCTGGGATTGATCAGTATTGTCCAATGGACTTGCTTATGTGGTTTCTGAGACTGCTAGGAAAACCAGTATAGACCACTACTATTTTTAAAGCTAATACTTTCAAGGCTAGCCCACAGTGGACGCCTCACATTACATTTTATAGCCTAGAATTTGAAGCTATTGTTTTTTTAATAGCGCTAAACACACCAGTGGCTTCAAGCAATGCTTGGTTTCCTTTTTAGGTAAACAGACTAATGATCTGTTAGCTCAGCTAACGTCGCTAGCACTGTAAAATAGCCCGTGTTTAAGCTAAACAGAAAAATGTGGACCGTTAGCTGGTTAATGCAGACACAAGCCAGATGTTACTAACATTACTGCTCGAAAGCTGAGTATTAGTATCAGTGCTGGTTTATTTATTAGCTTGTATATCACCGCATTGCTCAAATGCTGTTGGGGGAGATTCTCAGTGATGATGTGACTTTGAGAGTTCTGTCAAACCAATAAACCAGTTTCTGTTGGAAATATATGTGATTTACAACCAAAACTGAACCAGATATTCACCTTTTACGGAGGATAAACCAGTTTTTTATTGCACTTAAGTGTTAACAATGCAAGCATAGACTTTATAACTGACAGTGTTTAAGATAAACAGACAAATGCTAATGGACTGTTTGTTCAGCTAACTCTACTAGCATAGACTTTTTTAACTGTAAAATAGCCAGTGTTTAAGGTAAACAGACAAAGCTAATGGACTGTTAGCTCAGCTAACGATACTAGCATTGGCTTTTTAAACTGTAAAATACCCACTGTTTACGATAAACAGGCAAATGCTAATGGACTGTTTGCTTAGCTAACGCTACTAGCATAGGCTGTTTAGCCGTAAAATATGCAGTGTTTAAGATAAACAGACAAATGCTAATGGACTGTTAGCTCAGCTAACGCTACTAACATTGGCTTTTTTAACTGTAAAAAGCCAGTGTTTAAGATAAACAGGCAAATGCTAATGGACTGTTAGCTCAGCTAAAGCTACTAACATTGGCTTTTTAAACTGTAAAAAAACTATTGTTTAAGGTAAACAGAAAAATACTAATGGACTGTTAGCTCAGCTAACGCTACTAGCATTGGCTTTTTAAACTATAAAATAGCCAGTGTTTAAGGTAAACAGACAAATGCTAATGCACTGTTAGCTCAGCTAACACTACTAGCATAGACTTTTTTTAACTGTAAAATAGCCAGTGTTTAAGGTAAACAGACAAATGCTAAAGGACGGTTTGCTTAGCTAACGCTACTAGCATAGGCTTTTTTAAACTATAAAATAGCCAGTGTTTAAGGTAAACAGACAAATGCTAATGGACTGTTTGTTCAGCTAACGCTACTAGCATTGGCTTTTTAAACTATAAAATAGCCAGTGTTTAAGTTAAACAGACAAATGCTAATGGACCGTTAGCTCAGCTAACGCTACTAGCATAGGCTTTTTAAAGATAATAAATGAACAAATGCTAAGAGTCTAGTAGCCAAAGATACTAGCCTAGCCTATTTCAGCTCATATCTATTAGCATGTAAACAGCCAGTCTTTTAGATAAACGCTAATGATCTGTTTTCTAGCTGAAGTTAGCAAGATAGCTAATAGCACACTCAAGTCTACTAGACAGTACAGTCTCAATAGTGTCAACAGTGCCATCGTCCAGGTGTCCTTGATGCCTCCTCTTTTGGTGTCCTCCAGCCGTGTACCAGTGATGAGGCTTGGCGTGCTTCTTCCGGTCCTCGCTGCCCGTCTTCGCCACATTGCTGCTTTGTTGCAGACCATCCCCAGGCTGCCGCCTTGGAGTTTGTGGTAGCGTCTTTCTTCTCCAGGTTGCTGGAGGGCCTCTGAAGCTGCTGAGATAGCTAGCAGGTCACCACTAGATATACCTCTCTACGTTAACAACATCAACTTATTTACAATAGAAGTAGGCCTGGACAAGCGGCTGCTCTTGCTACATAGCCCCCCTGCCAAGGCTCAGGGTAATCCAAGCAGGGTCCAAGCAAGAGTCTTCGGGGCACATGGACACACCTCTGCCTACCTTGGGGCCACATCGTCCCTCTTGGGGACCCATAGCAGAATGCCGTGTACGCCAATGCACATTTACTGGAGGGGCCTATAGATTGTGCTGAACTGCTCCCTTAGCTAGGCTCTCGGCGGGCGACGTTCAGGAGGAACTGATGGAGAACTGGTCCTTGGAGGAGCGTGGAGGAGTGATTCCGTCTAATCCCTGGGTTTGAGAAATGAATGTTGTTTGGACCCCACCGTCCAGAGATATATGGAGTGCTAACGTTTTTGTCGATTTTTATGTTTCTATTTCATTTGAACGCGTGAGCTGCCGTCGACATTGGATGAGAGTTTCATGATGAACGGACCAATAGAAATGCTCCAAAATGGCTTGGAAAAATGTCTGGTTCCATCGACTTCCATTGAAAGGAAAGACGGTTTTTGGTCTCTCCTGTAAAGTAATTGGTTTTCCTTTGGACAGCCATGATGTATGCCTTGTACCTTGTATACATGTATCTCCATTTTTTGATCGATTTTAAGATTTCTACATCATTTGAACACGCCAGTGGTCCTTTACATTGTGTGAAAACTTCATGATGAATGGACCAAT
Organism: Megaleporinus macrocephalus; assembly: GCA_021613375.1. Taxonomy (NCBI): domain Eukaryota; kingdom Metazoa; phylum Chordata; class Actinopteri; order Characiformes; family Anostomidae; genus Megaleporinus; species Megaleporinus macrocephalus. The sequence continues at coordinate 3,831,471 of CM038726.1, forward strand.
AGAAATGCTCCAAAATGGCTTGGAAAAAATTCTGGTTCCATTGACTTACATGGAAAGTAAAGTAGGTTTTTGGTCTCTCCTGTAAAGTTGCAATTTTGTAGATTCAAAAATTTTGTTTTTTATTAATTATATATAATTTTTCATATATCATATCTTTGTTATCTTACTGTTTCATGCCTGCGGGCAGTTGTCCAAGTATTTCACCACTGGTTGTAAAGTCTGTGACTATGTATGTGAAAAATAAACTTGACCTCTGAAAGGAAAACCGGGGACATTTCAATTTCCATTAAAATAGCCAATGTTTTGGCCAATGAAACAAGAATGGGTGGTCAGTTCCAGTTATATTTTAAACTGGTGAGCGTTGGCCGACTAACTAAGTGGCTTCGTACCCCATATCGAAAACCCATACGTTAGCCACTGTGGTGGGTGAATCTGTGGTAAACTATGGAACACTTATAATACCACAATAATAAAAGCTAATAATGAAATATGTGTATTTCCTGCTTTCCGTCCTAGGACATTTGGTGCTGGTCGCTTTTTAGAAATAGAGTCTTCAATAAAAGGTGTCGCAAAAGTCTAGTGGATGAGGAAAGAAAACGTTTACCATTAAAGAGTCCATAATTGTTATTCATATAGAATATTAATAATATAATAGAATAATAGAGACCCATTGGCCCTCTGCTGGCCAAAAGAAGCACGACAAGACTCATCTGCCTGTCTGCAGGTCTTTCTTAGAACTTTCTTCAAGGAGGACAGACCACCGAACATGTGGATGGACCCCGAAAAACAGAGACATCCCGCCGCTCTAGGCCAAATGTTGCTTGCAGTGGCACTTTTCTGCCAGAGGGGTCGCCAAATCCACGTAAACGTTGATAGAGCAGCTTTAAAGCCCCCCACATCTAAAAGTATCTCCAAGGTGGGACGCTACGCGTGAGTTAGGGCAGGGTTTCTCAAAGGAGCATCCTCCGGTGGTCCTCAGGCTAGTACTGAGGGTGGGCCAGTGGTCCGCAGTGCTGATTTTTATAGAGTAATTGACTCATAGCTCATCATCTCGGTTGTTATCATGCCAACACCTTTGCCAACACATGGTAACACATCACCATCATGTTAGTGTCACTGCAGTGCTGAGAACGATCCACCGCCCCTGTAGTACCTGCTCTGTGGTGGTCCTGTTGGGGACCCATAGTCCGACGCCCCTGCCCCTAGCAACACCCTAGCAACCACTTAGCAACCAAGTGGGACAGCATAACAAATGGCCATCAACAACCAGCTGGAACCAATAGCTACTGTCTAGTAAGCTGCATCCTGTGCAGTGCACTAGTTTGACTGTGTTGTGATGCTCTCTCTCTCTCTCTCTCTCTCTCTCTCTCTCTCTCTCTCTCTCTCTCTCTTTCTCTCTCTCTCTCTCTCTCTCTCTCTCTCTCTGCACCAGGCCTGGATGACTGTCTGCTGCAGTACGTTCGGACGTTCGAGCGCGAGCGGATCTCGGGGGAGCAGCTCCTGCACATCACCCACCAGGAGCTTGAGGAGCTGGGGGTCACTCGCATCGGCCACCAGGAGCTCATCCTGGAGGCGGTGGACCTGCTCTGCGCACTGGTGGGTGTGCACACGTGCACATGGTTGCACGCACGGATGGGTCGACACTATTAGAAACACCTCCCTGTTTCACACTCATCAGCTCCACTGACCATACAGGAGCTCCACTTACAGTCTGTAGATCATCTGATTCTCTGTATACTTTATTACTCTGTTCTTCAATGATCAGGACCCCCACAGGACCACCACAGAGCAGATACTATTAGGGAGGTGGGTCATTCTCAGCCCTGCAGTGACACTGACGTTGTGTGTTAGTGTGTGTTGTGCTGGTGTGAGTGGATCAGTGTCTTCAGTGTCACTGCTAGACTGAGAATCGTCCACCAACCTGTCCTGTGGGCGGCGTCCTGTGTCCACTGATGAAGAACTAGAGGAACACAAACTGTGCAGCAGCAGATGAGCTACTGTCTCTGACTTTACATCTACAAGGTGGACCAGCAAGTAGTAGGAGTGTCTAATAGAGTGGACAGTGAGTGGACACAGTGTTTAAACACTCAGCCCTGCTGTGTCTGATCCACTCACACCAGCACAACACGCACGATTAGAGTGTTACATTACAGTGTTTATGTGTATGTGTGTGTTTATGAGTGTGTGTATGTGTGTGTTTAAGACTGTGTGTATGTGTGTGTGTTTAGGGATGTGTGTATGTGTGTGTTTAAGACTGTGTGTATGTGTGTTTAAGAGTGTGTGTATGTGTGTGTTTAAGAGTGTGTTTATGAGTGTGTGTATGTGTATGTGTGTGTTTATGAGTGTGTGTATGTGTATTTGTGTGTTTATGAGTGTATGTATGTGTGTGTTTAAGAGTGTGTGTATGTGTGTGTTTATGAGTGTGTGTATGTGTGTGTTTAAGAGTGTGTGTATGTCTGTGTTTAGGAATGTGTTTATGTGTGTGTTTAAGACTGTGTGTATGTGTGTGTTTAAAAGTGTGTGTGTATGTGTGTGTTTAAGACTGTGTGTATGTGTGTTGTGGTGGTGTGAGTGGATCAGTGTCTTTAGTGTCACTGTTGCACTGAGAATCGTCCACCAACCAAAAATATCCGGACAGCAGTGTCCTGTGGGTGGCGTCCTGTGTCTATATGTGTGTATATCTGTATGTTTATGAGTGTATGTGTATTCGTATGTTTATTGGTATGTGTGTGTATGTTTATTAGTATGCGTGTGTGTGTGCTTGTGTGTGTATTTATGAGTGTATGTATTAGTATGTGTATATTTGTGTTTGTGCATATGTGTGTGTTTACGTATGTGTGTGAGTGCTTGTGTGTGTATTTATGAATGTGTGTGTAATTATGAGTGTGTGTGTATTTATTAGTTTGTGTACGTTTGAGTGTGTGTGTGCATATTTATGAGTGTGTGTGTGTGTTTATGAGAGCATGTGTGTATATGTGTATGTTTTTGAGTGTGTGTGTATTCGTATGTTTATTGGTATGCGTGTGTATGTTTATGAGTATGTGTGTGAGTTTGTGAGAGAATGTTTGTGTATATGTGTATGTGTATGTGTATTTTTATGTTTATTGGTATGTGTGTGTTTATGAGTGTGTATGTGTGTGTTTGTGTGTATGTAAGTGTATTTATGAGTGTGAGCGTATGTATGTGCATATTTGTGTGTATTCATGAGTGTGTGTATGTATGAGTGTGTATTTTTAAGTGTGTGTATATGTGTGTGTGTATTTATGATGTGTATGTATATGTGTGTTATTGTGTTTGTGCGTGTCTGTGTGTGTAGATCAGTGTGTGTCTGTGTACGTGCATGTGTATTTATGAGCATGGGTATGTATGGGTGTGTGTGGTGTGTGGATGTGTGTGTATTTATGAGTGCGTGTGCATGTGTGGTGTGTGCATGTGTGGTGTGTGCATGTGTGGTGTGTGTTTGTGTGTGTATTTATGTTTGTGTTTGTGTGTGTTTGTGTGTGTGTGTATGAGTGTGTGTGTTTGTGTGTCTGTGTGTGTATATGAGTGTGCGTGTATATAAGTGTGTGTGTGTATGAGTGTGTGTGTGTGTATATAAGTGTGTGTGCGTATGAGTGTGTGTGTTTGTGTGTCTATGTGTGTGTATATGAGTGTGTGTGTCTGTGTGTATATAAGTGTGTGTGTTTGTGTGTCTGTGTGTGTGTATATGAGTGTGTGTATTTGTGTGTGTGTGTATATAAGTGTTTGTGTGTGTATGAGTGTGTGTTTGTGTGTCTGTGTGTGTGTATATGAGTGTGTGTGTGTTTGTGTGTCTGTGTGTGTGTATATGAGTGTGTGTTTGTGTGTATATAAGTGTGTGTGTGTATATCAGTGTTTGTGTGTGTGTGTGTGTGTGTATGAGTGTTTGTTTGTGTGTCTGTGTGTGTGTATATGAGTGTGTGTTTGTGTGTGTGTGTGTGTATATAGGTGTGTGTGTGTGTGTATATAAGTGTTTGCGTATGTGTGTGTGTGTGTATGTGTGTGTGTGTGTTTGTGTGTCTGTGTGTGTGTATATGAGTGTGTGTTTGTGTGTGTGTGTGTATATAAGTGTGTGTGTGTATGTGTGTGTGTGTGTGTGTGTATAAATGTGTGTGTGTATGAGTGTGTGTCTGTGTGTGTATGAGTGTGTGTGTTTGTGTGTCTGTGTGTGTATATATATGAGTGTGTGTATTTGTATGTGTATATAAGTGTGTGTGTGTATATAAGTGTGTGTGTGTGTGTGTATGAGTGTGTGTGTTTGTGTGTCTGTGTATGTGTATGTGAGTGTGTGTGTGTATATATAAGTGTGTGTGTGTGTATGTATTTGAGACAGTGTTAATGACATGTTTACTTTGATTTAATGTCACTGCAGAAACTAATCACTTCACTTCACACTGTATGATTAGCACCCAGCAGGAAACACACCAGATACACACTCACACAATGGTGTGTGATTTGTGTGTATGTGTGTGTGCGCTTGTGTGTGTGTGTGCGTTTTGGTTTTACCAGATCCTAAAATAATACGGTTACAGTGAGAGGAATGAGAAGAGAGAGAGAAATAGATAGAGAAGGAGGGAGAAAGAGAAATGTAGAGAGAGGGAGGCAGAGAGAGAGAAGGAGGGAGAAAGAAGGGGGGAGAGACAGAAGGAGGGAAAAAGAGAAAGGAGGAGAGGGAGGGAGGGAGAGAGAGAAAAGAGGAGGGAGATAGAGAGAGAGAGAGAAAGGGAGGGAGGGAAAAAGAGAGAGAGGGAGAAAGAGAGAGGGAGGGGGAGAGGGAGGAGGAGGGATGGAGGGAGATTCTGAATGGAGGGAAAAATCAATGAAAGATTAGAAGATAGAACACTATGCTAATTAAGAGAGACATGCCTTAGGTTGCCATGACAACCACAACTGTGTTGCACCGAGGTGAACTATATTCCAGAGAGGTTCCTTAAATAAACAAACACACATAGACACACACGAACACACACACCAACACACATACACACACACACACACACACACAAATACACACACAAACACACACAAACACACACACACCAACACACACACACACACAAACATAAACACACACACACACACCAACACACACACCAACACACAAACACACACACCAACACACATACAAACACACACACACACAAACATACACATACACACACCAACACACACATACACACACACCAACACACACACTCATACACACACACTCATACACACACACAAACATACACACACACAAACACACACACCAACACACAAACACACACACACACAAACACACACACACACCAACACACCAACACAAACACCAACACACACACACAAACATACACACACACACACCAACACACACACACACACAAACACACACAGCAACACACATACAAACACACAAACATACACACACACACACACCAACACACACATACACACACACCAACACACACACTCATACACACACACAAACATACACACACACAAACACACACACCAACACACAAACACACACACACCAACACACCAACAAAAACACCAACAAACACACACATCAACACACATACACACACATACAAACACACACACAAACATACACACACACACCAACACACACATACACACACACCAACACACACACACATACACACACACAAACATACACACACACCAACACACACACACAAACACACACACACAAACACACACACCAACACAAACACCAACAAACAAACACACCAAGACACACACATACACAGATACACAAACACACACACACATACACACACACACATACACACACACATACACACACACAAACACACAAACACACACACACACACATACACACACATACACACACACATACACACACATACACACACACACACACACATACACACACACCACTATATAATAATAGTAATACCCAGAACTCAGAAACCTCTTATATCAACATTATCTCCACACAGCACTAGAGGGCGCCGTAGAGTTAGCACTGAGTGCTGAATTGTTTTCATTACTGCTACGGAGTGCTGAGTGGTTAGCCTTATTGATACTGAGTGCTGAGTGGTTAGTGGTTCTGCTATTGAGTGCTGAGTGGTTAGCCTTATTGATACTAAGTGCTGATTGATTAGTGGTTCTACTACTAAGTGCTGAGTGGTTAGCCTTATTGATACTGAGTGCTGATTGGTTAGTGGTTCTGCTATTGAGTGCTGATTGGTTGATGAGCTGATCAGTGGTTGGTGAAGAGTGGTTGGTGCTCGCTGATGTCATGAAGCACTGTTATAGGATTGAACACCTGGAGTTCGTGCACCATTTACAAATGATTAATATTAATAATTCAGGGTGAATCATATAATTATATAAATTATATGTATTATTCATTAATAAACGCAGATCAATGCTTGATTCAATTCTACTGTTGCTACAGAATTATGGTCTGGAGACGGAGAATCTTCGCTCCCTGTCCCACAAACTCAACGCCTCGGCCAAGAACCTCCAGAACTTCATCACTGGCCGCCGCCGGGGGGGTCACTACGACGGCCGAGTGTCGCGGCGACTGCCCAACGACTTCCTCACCTCGGTGGTGGACCTGATAGGGGCAGCCAAGAACCTGCTGGCCTGGCTGGACAGGTAAACCGACCAAGCTCTGACCAAACCCACCTGAACTCACCCAACTGGATCAGCTTAAATCCCATTAGAACTAAGCTGGACTGACCGAGCTGAAGAACCCACAGCTGAACCAGAGTGGACTAAACTGACCAGAGCTGAGTCGGATCACAGCGACAGGCTGAGTGACAGGATTGATAGTATTGATGTTTATTGACAGCATGTTTAGAGATGCTAACAGGCCACACAGGTCATGCAGTCTGCAGCTGTGGGTCAGTACTTACCCACCCTTCTGAATTCCCAGCATTCCAACACAACCAGCACCCTAATTTAATTTAATCTACAGAGTTAGTCTATACTATTTACCTATTCTAAACTATTCAGTACCTACTATGAATTATTCAATATCTACTGTGAAATTTTTGCCATCTACAATGAATTACTTGGTAACTATTATCAATTATTCAGTAACTACTGTAAGATATTCAGTACTTACTGTAAATAATTTAATATCTACTATGAATTATTCATTAAGTACTATAAATTATTCAGTATATACTATACAATAATATATACTGTGATTTTTTTGATATTTAGTAACTACTACCAATTATTCAGTAACTACAAGTTTAGTACAACTTAGTACTCACTGTAAATTATTCTGTATCAAATATGTATTATTCAGTATCTACTATGTAGTATTTACCATTATTTACCAATTATTTTGTATCTGCTATGAGTTATTAGTATCTAGTATGTATTATTCAATATCTACTATATATTATTCAGTATCTACTATGAGTTATCCAGCATCTACTAAGATAATCAGTATCTGCTGTGAATTATTCAGTAATTACTATGCATTATTCAGTAATTACTATACGTTATTCATTAAATACTATGAATTATTCAGTAATTACTATACGTTATTCACTAATTACTATGAAT